>JABSTQ010002327.1:0-90146 GCA_013358835.2 Ixodes persulcatus | reverse complement strand
TCCGCACCAATCCTGCGCCTCCAATACGTCAGGTGACACCCCTGGCAGATGTATAGCCCTTCCAGGGGGGTTGCCTGATGTATCGGAGGTGCAGGTGGTACGGATGGCTCGTAACTTTGGTCTTGTATAAGGCCGAAAGGTATAGTGCTTCGTTATTTAGTGCCGACAGCTTTCATAATTCCTGCGGATAGCTTTCCGTAGTGGGTTACAGACATTCCGTCATTTTACGAAATTATGTGCCTTGTTTTTACAGACGGTTCAGTTTCTAGATTACGGGAAGCTTTGCCGGCAGTATAAAACCAGCAACTTCTACCAATAAAATGGGAAAACGGATAACTGTCCGTAAAGTGAAATACAGATGCTCCATCATTTTACAAAAATATATGCCTTGTATTTACAGACTTCAATTTCTAGATTACGGGGAACCATGCCGGCATTATGGAACCCGCAACTTTTACCCATAAAATGGAGTGAAATGTTTTTACAGCGGCTCCCATACCCCTTGTCCAAGTCGAAAATGGTCTGACATCTCCGATTCCCTCTAGAATGAAGCGTCCGTTTTCGTTGAAAATAAAGTTTCACATTTGATGTCATAGTCATTCGCATTCTTACATATTTCAACGATAGACATTTAAATCCCACAATGGTTCAACGATAACGGCCACGAAATATTTTGAAAAATGGCCGAAAAACGGTTGACGATATTGGCCGGAAAACGGTTTAAGATATCGGTTGCAAAACGGTTGACGATATCGGTCTCAAAACTTTCGCCGTGATCGGTTCAAGTAATTTGACCGATCTGGAGCCGGGTTGCAAATCATTATGGGCCCGTTATTTCTTAAATCTTTGACCGATATTTGTGCGTTATTTGTCCAATTTTTTTGTGCTGCCTGGGAACGTGATGACTCCCAGCTTCCATCATATAAAATCAAACTTGTCACCGTCGTTTTGAACACGCACCATTGGATTTGTCGTTCACAACTGACAATCCTGACTCTTACGCCAAGAGTGTAAAACGTCTAAATGAACGCCACTGGACGCTCCTGCAAACTACACTTCGTCTCACCTTAGCATGAACTATTGTTAGCCGGGCATGCTAAAATCGCGAGCTAGATGATTTGGATGAAGCTCGGCGGCTGCGCGAGCGCTCGTACAGCGAGTGCTTTAGTCACGGCAGTCAAGGTTAGCCGCTCGCACTTGCTCAGCCTTCGCAATCAGTGCATGCTAAGGTGAGACAAAGTATACGAGCCCTAGCACGAGCCCCTCTCTTGAACTTTTGTCATGGCCGCTCGTGAATTCCTGGAGCGCGAAACATTTTCCTTCCAGAACCTCTTGAACTATTATTTCCCAAAATTGCACGCTGTGCTGTTCCTCGTTGTCGCTCAGTTGAAACGCATCTAAGCAGGCTCGTTGAAACAGGGTGATGGGGAGGGGGGCGTGTCTCTCCTCCCCCCTTGGAATTGAAATAATGGGGCAAGGGGCTTAATGGGAAAGGGGGGAGGCGATTGCACGAGCCCTCGACCATAGCTTCAAAGTTCCCATACATTTCAGAAAGGTAGACTTAAAAAGTCTACTTTTCCTACAGCTGCCACGCGTGGCCTAACGGTTATTGTGTCTACCTCCCACGAGAAAAGCCAGGGTTCGATTCCTGGGAGCGACGCATGTTTTCTTTATTCTTGCAATTTGGTGTTCGGGTAAATGCTAGAATCCTGTTGCCTGTTCGAGGTCCGAATGTTCTACGCTTCGAACCTTCTACGCCGATCCTGCAGAAACCGACGCGTGCATATAAAGAGCTTCGCGTGGCGAGCCAAAGTCAGTCTCGCCCCAGAGCTCGATCCCGCTGTTACGCCACTATCGATGCCTGCGAGGCTAGCCTTTCTTTATTTTGTTTTGAGCGCAAGTTCGCCCCAATAAACGTTTAGTTTCTTCAGTTATTCTTCGCCTCATCATTTGTCATTCGGGACATCTTGGTAAGGTGCGGGTAGTGCATTCTATGCCCGGAAAGCATACCCCTCTAAAGGCACCCCGGCCAAGCGACATGCTCAGCCCCGTAACACTACCCTTCGCCGAAGACACCGAAGCCCGAACACACCGTCATACCAGAGGTCTGTTCGACGAACTTGGTCTCTCGCCCGATGATGATGAATAAATTTTTATTTAGCGAGCATCAGGTGCAGATGTTAGGGTACCCGCCCGGTGGAGGGCATCCTTAGTCCGGGATACCCTGGCTGCGGCTGGCTATCCGGGACCTCGATACATCGTCTTGCTGGATCCCAGGGTCCGTGCTGGTCAGACAGGCCATCCACTGCTCTTAGGATGGGGTGGGTTTGGGAGTGAGGTCCAGGGTTCGTTGGCATTCCCATACCTGATGGTAAAGGTTGCCGGGAGAAGGCCAAAAATACAGATGGCGGGGTGTTGAGCGGGATGCTTTGTTTGAAGAAGGGTGCTTTGGGGATATGTGTTGGTCTGCAGTCTTTGGAGGGTGGTGGGTTCATCTCTTGATAGTTTTGGGTGCGGTGCCGGGTATTTTCTTTGGTCGTGGCGGTAGTGGTCTAGTATGTCGGCATACTTGATTAGCAGGTCGGTCGTGGGGGCAACAAGTGGCGTTGTTCCCTCTTGCGTAACGGCCCGGTGTCTATGCGCGCGGGCAGCGACATGTGCCGCCTCATTACCTTCAAGGTATTCGCGTCCAGGTACCCAGACGAGGTGTACTTTGGGGAGCCGGGGGATGGCCTTGAGGATGCGAAGCGCTGTTTTGGAGATGCGTACGCGTAGGTAATAACGACAGGCTGCCTCTGAGTCTGTGAGCAGTGTGATTATATCGTCGCCTGTCGTTGCGGCTACGGCAATAGCAATTTCCTCGGCGGCTTCTGTAGATGTTGTGCGGACTGTGACGGCGGTTATTTCTTGCCCTGCTGCATTTTTGCCCTGTTACACATACAGCATGGGCTGGATTATGCGGATATGGGGACGCGTCGGTGTATCTTGCAGTTGGGCTATCGCCGTATTTGGTGTTCATGGTTCGTGCTCTAGCGATGCGCCGAGCCTTATTGGAAACCGGATGCATATTCTTTGAGGTCTAGGCTACACGAATGGCTTTTCTTAGTTGCAGAGGTACGCGTTCTTTGTGGTCCTGCAAAGGGAGTGTCGCGCAGCCTAACTTTCTGAGTGTGGCTCGTCCGGTAGGTGTTAATTTAAGGCGTTCTAACTGGGAGATTTGATGTGCCTTTTGTGTCTCTTCCCAGGTGTTCTGAATTCCTAGTCGCAACAAATTCTTCATAGAAGTCTTGGGAGGTAGTCCTAAGGCGATCTTGTATGCTTGGCGCAGGGCAATATTAAGGTTTGATTTTTCCGTCGTTTTGAAGGACAAATATGATTGCCATAGTCGACCCGGCTAATGGGAATGGCTTGTACAATGTGTAATGTGTCAGATACTTGCATGCCAAATCTACGATTTGATTTACGGTGTACTAGGTGCATGAGTTGGGAGAGTGTCCGTTGAAGCAGTGCAATGGTGTGGAGACCCGATCCGTTTTTGGGGATCGTGAGGCCAAGAACACGGAGGTGGGGAACGTTAGCCCTTTCAGGTGCTATGTACACAATTGTGTACATTAAAAGAAAAACCTAATTTCGCGTTTAGAATGCAAATATTTTAGTTAAACTAAATTTGGCATAATTATATTTTAGTCGTCTAGCAACCATGACAGTTTTTGGTGCCATCTATCGGGATTTTCGGGAGATACGATGTAAACAAGAAGCATGGCGTCGAACACAACGGCAGCGGCAGGTAGGTCAACTTTTCTAATTTATGTAGCAAGCGTGGCATGAATTCTGCCCGAAGTAAAATCACAACTTTTATGCTACATTATAAATATTCGGTTACAACAGAGTTTATGGCAAGAAGCATCTTGGCGGGCTTGAAAAGTCCCAATTTATTGGCATACACAATCGTGTACAAAGCGCCTCAAAGGTGGCAGAAACTTTGTCAAAGAACCAATTTTGCTTGTTTTCCAGGCTTCTTGACTCTGCCTTGTTCTTCTTTTTATGCAAGAAAAAGCCATGAAAAGACGGGAGAATCAGCTGGAAGGCTTTTGGAGCGGATTGCGAATGGAGACGTGTCTGACGTAGGGGAGAGCGATGAAGAAGATGACACCTTTGAAACCAATGCGTGCCAAACGCCGGAGCAAGCTTACGACGTGGAGAATGAAGAAGCTGCGGTGGAGGATGCAAACGAAGACGAGGAGAGCACTCCTGATGTCCCGTGCACAAGCGTGATATGGAAGAAAAAAAAGTACACACCACCTCAAGACACCGGCTTTTCTGCGCGAGGAGACTTTGCTGTGACTGCGGATGAGACGAGCACACCACTCACTTATTTCTCGAGATACGTTCCCCAGTCTGTATTCAAGGGCATCACAGAAGCGACAAATGAGTACAGTGTGCTAACGTCACACACCAATGTAAACACAAGTCCAGACGAGGTTCGGAAGCTTGTTGGAATGCACGTGCTGATGGGCGTGATATCACTTCCCCGAGTGAGACTGTATTGGGACAATACTGCCAAAGTTCCGCTTATCTCAGAAACAATGACCGCAAAGAGGTTTTTCAAGTTGAGGAATAACCTCCATATTGCTGTCAGTGAGCCTTCTGATTGCCAGGACAAGCTGTGGAAGGTGCGCCCTTTCTTGGACAGCATCAGGGCGCGCTGCTTGGACCTACAACTCGAGGAGGAAGTTTCAGTGGACGAACAAATGATACCGTTCAAGGGGAAGCTTTCGATCAAGCAATATATGAGGGGGAAACCAACACCTTGGGGAGTCAAAGTTTTTGCCCTTTGTGGGAGAAGCGGACAACTCTATGACTTTGTCATTTATCAAGGCCAGAACTCGATAAGTGACGATTTGAAAAAGGCGTTTGGCCTCTGCTCGGGTGTCGTGCTCCACCTAGCACAACGGATCCCATTGGGGTGCAATTATCAATTGTACTTCGACAATTATTTCACTTCAATACCCCTTCTTCGACGTCTCAAGAAAGACGGCATTCTAGCTGCCGGTACGGTACGGACGAACAGGCTGGCGAAGTGCCCCATTTCAAGTACTAAGGCAATGAAGAAGAGTCCGAGGGGGTATTCAGAGGAATGTGTTACTCAAGACGACATTGTCGCTGTCTCCTGGAAGGACAACAACTGCGTTACCATTGCCTCGAATTTTGTTGGCATAGGAGAACAAAAAGAGGTCAGCAGGTGGGACAAGGAGAAGAAGCAGCACATCTTGGTCAAGCAACCAGAAGTGATCAAGAAGTATAACCAGTCAATGGGTGGAGTGGACAAGCTCGATTTTCTCTTGAGCTTATACCGGATTAAAATCCGATCGAGGAAGTGGACACTTCGGGTCCTATTTCATTTTGTTGACATTGCCATCTGTAACGCCTGGCTCGAATACTTGCGAGACAACGAAGGCATCCCCAGGACGAAGCTGATGGACCTCATGCACTTTCGCCTCCAAGTTGCAGAAGGACTAATTAAGGCCATCCCAAATGCAAGAAAACGAGGACGACCGTCTCTAGAAAACCTGGACCTGCAGGCAGCCGAGGCCACCCAAGTGCTAAAGAAGCCAAGGATGTCTCGCCCATGCGCTGACAGCCGGTATGATTGTGTGGACCATTGGCCAGAAGCCAGGGATCAGGCAGAGCCTTCGCGTTGCAAACTCGAAAACTGCAAAGGAAGGTCGAGAATTTTCTGCAAGAAATGCGCTGTCCCACTCTGTCTCACAAAGGAACGCAATTGCTTCTTCAGGTTCCACGTGTGAAAAGTGCAACCATTAAAGTGCTTTGTACACAATTGTGTACATACTTGTAAAAAATAAAGTTTTGCATTTGTATTCAAAATTCCATTGTTTCTGTGACTTTTGAGCATATTTCTTTTAGTTTAGGAGCAAAAACAATTTTTACACTTCAAAACAGCAGATGGAGCCTGAAAGGGTTAGGGACAGGCTTTCCTGCTATGGTGATCTCCGGATCCGGGATGCTTCGTTTACGTTGGTGAGCCGTCTTCGTGCAGAGAGTAAGGAGGGCGGATTTTTGCGGGGCACACTCAAGGCCCCTGCGCTGAGATATTGATGTGTTTCTTCGATGGCGCTGTGCATGGAGTCCTGTTGCTCGCTCATGGATCCCATAGGCGTTCAAAAGGAGAGGTCATCCGCGTAGATTGCGTGCCTTAAATGTGGGATATTTTGCAAGAGTGGGGGAAGGTCCTTCATAGTGATGTTAAATAGAAGCGGTGATATCACGGAGCCTTGAGGCGTGCCTTTGGAGATGTTCTTAAATGTGTTCGAGTGGAGATGCCCGATGCCGATAGTTGCAGTACGACCGGTGAGAAAAGCCGTGATATAGTCGTAGATTCGTTGTCCGCAATCGATAGAGGTTAGTCCTTGAAGGATGGCTTGGTGGGAGATGTTGTCAAAAGCACCCTTGATGCCCAGGGCAAGGATGCAACGCTTGTGTGTGCTGGTGAGCCGATCGATGATTTCTTCTTTTAGTTGCAAGAGGACATCTTGGCTGGAGAGACGGGGTCGGAAGCCGAACATGGTGGTCCGGAAATGGCCGTTGTCTTCGACATATGGAGAGAGACAGTTTGCACCATATGTTACAGGAGCTTTCCCCCACATGATGTCAGAGAGATGGGTCGGAGGTTACCTGGAGCAAGCGGTTTTTCGGGTTTTTGTGTTAGGGCAATGTCAGCCTGCTTCCATTGGGGAGGCAGCGTATCGGCAGTCCAATGTTCGTTAATATAATTTAAGAGGGTCTCCAACGCAGTAACGTCGAGGTTCCGGATCAACTTATTGTTAATCTTGTCTTTGCCTGGCGTGGTGTTCCTGGTTAAGTTGTGAACCGCTGCTTCCATCTCCACAAGCGTGAAGAGGGCGTCCATTTCGGGACTGGGAGTACCCATATATGGTTGGGCGGGATGATGGGTCCTGTCGCTTGTATCATGCCCCGGTTTCTTGAGCTCCTCGAGGAGCTCTTCTTCTGTGCCTTGGTAATTATGAATAAGCCATCTGAGCTGATAGGCTGCGGCCGATGTGGACTCTTTGTTGCCCATAAGGGACAGAAGCAGGTGCCACGTGTGCCGGGTGGCGAGGATACCTTGGAGTTTCGTGCAGAACTGCGACCAGTTCTGTTGGCTGAGGTGTATGGCATATGTTGCCGCATCTTGTGTTATCTGGGCTATAGAAAGGCGAAGTTTTCGATTGGTTCTCCGTTTTTTCCAGCGTTTTGTTAGTCCTCACCCGGTCTTTCATAGGTGTAAGAGGTGTCCGTCAATTGCGGGGCAGTCTTGGGTTAACGGTAATTCCTTGGTATATTTTTAGCTGCCTTTAACATTTGTGCTGTCCATTCTCCAATCGCGTGGATGGGGCTGGTGGGTGTTGTTTCTCGGAAGTTTTTTTTTTTTTCAATCGGTAAAACGGGCAGTGCCTATTGTTTGTGCTGCGGCCTTATGATGTGGGAGCGGTAGCTGTATGATATAATGGTCACTTCCCAATATTTCTGTGAGGCCTTCCTAGGTTGGATCTTTGAGTCCATATGTAAGCGTAAGGTCCGGAGTAATGTCTCGTGAGACACTATTACCCATCCGCGTGGGGGCATTTGGGTATTACACAAGTGAATATTGTTTTGTCTAATGACTTCATGCAGTTTCCTTCCTTTTATGTTGTCCCTACACTCTTAAAAAAAGAGTCACTATGACTTCCTTTGGGGGGTATTTGTAGCGCTACCGAATTGCCTCCTCCACGACTCCAGTTTGTAGAGTCCCACGACTCTTTTAAAAAAAAAAACAGCCTCCACGACTCCCTGTGTGGGGTCTTTCTGCACTACACAATTGGCTCTTTCCCGACTCTTGTTTGTAGAGTCACTTGACTCTTATTTTAGGAGAGTCCTGCGACTCTTATCACACTGGAGTCATGGCAGTGTATGGGCGACTCCAGAGGACATAGTCAACTCTGACTCTTTAACGACTCTTATCTAAAAGAGAAAGAGAGTCACTGAACTCCTTCCTGGTAATCCCAGTGACACTGTAACAAGAGTTGTGAGGACCCCCCTTTTATAAAGAGACCCCCGACTCCTATCGCAAAAGAGTCATGGAAGTGTATGATCGACTCTCCGAAAGATAGTCAGTGCTGGCTCTCACTTTCTCTGGAGTATAGCAGCCCTAGTCAAGTGTTAGTTTGTTGAACAAAGGGAGGCATTGTGATCGTTAGGAGACTTCTTGCCGCCTGCGGGGTTCAACTTTAATTTCCCTAAAAAGAGTAGTAACATCAACTGTGTGAAAGTATAAAAGTTGAAATGGAAACTTCAATTCCACCTAAAAGAAGCGGTAACATCAATTCCCTGCAAGTGTAAACGTCGAAATGCAGAACTAATATCTGGCAATTTCCTTTAATGATACATGGAAAAAACGAATGAGGATGGCCTTCATAATCCTGAACTGAATGCTGCTCTAAAATTTATCATGAAACACAACAGAAGCTTTCACGACAGTATTTTTTTGATACATTGGAATTTGCACACAACAGAAAAAAAGTGAGTTTTTTTTAATCGGCAGCTTAACTTTCTATTAGTTTGATATCACTTATAATTTACAATAGGTTGTATATCTTTTTATTGCATGTCTGGACTATTGGCAAGAGCTGGTGTGAAGCATCGATGTTCTGTTGCTTGATGCCTGCTTTGAGTGGACAGGTGGACGGCAATAAACTTCAGGAATCTTTAAATTTAACAATAAAGATAGCTAACTGTTTTGTCTCAGCTCATATCACTGCCCTTTGTGCACATGCGACTTTATGAGTCCTACAATGCAGGTACTGCAAAACAAAGCACAAGTATTTAAAACAATTACGTTATTAGAAACTAATGTGATACATATTGGCTTAAAAGCCTCCTTTGGCTTATCACAGGTGCTTTCTCGCAATAACTAAACAAGTAACATCATAATAAATAATACTAATACACAAAACTGGTATAATTAGTAGACAAGAATGGAAAATAAATTACAATGACAAGTTTTGTGAAGGCTTGCTTTGCCTGCTTGGTGTTGCACGATTAAAGTGGGATAAAAATAAATTACATTAAGTTTCCTAAAGGCTTGTTTTTCCTGCTTTCAGTTTTTTCAAAGCTTTGTTTTACTTTCTGCAGTTTTTTTTCTTTTATAGTTTCGATCCTCAGATCAACAGATGCAAAAAAAAAAAAAAATCTAACAGAAGTTTGGATACACAATGGAACACACAAACCTTTGTATTATAGCTGGAATATTCACCAAATACATATAGAAAACATTAAAACAATCACCGTTATTGGAAATTGTTTTCCCTGTTCTAAGAATGTGCTCCGAGTGTTGTCACAACTTTTGTGGTTTTCGATTGACCATCGGTGCCATTAGTGTAGACACAAATGTCGTAGCAGTTGCGACGGTAGAACATACCTGGGCTGCAGCGGTCTTAGGTTTTTCAAGCTGGACCACGCTAGGACAAATCCATCGAATAAGCTCTCGAAATTCCAGGAAGTTGCTTCTTTGCTTCCCCTGCTATCTCCTTGGGGCAACTCTATCGCAGACCAACTGGACTGATCGCCAATACTCAAAGTTGGTAGGGCTGACAAACAATGTTCACCTCCTCGAAACGATAGAGAGAGCTGGATGTTTGAACACCGGTCAACGCCGAGTATCATTGACCATTGTAACTTGCGCACAATTACAAAGGGGAGGTTGACTGTTGTTCCTAAAGTTTCTACAGTCAACGAGATCTGCCCTTCTTGTTATATTGTAGAACCGTCGGCTGATATAAGACAGACGGTACCAGGAAGTGTTTTGGGCGTGGTACACTTCGCTGATTGCAGTAATGCTTAATCAATTAGACTTACTGAAGCTCCGGTGTCCACGATAGCATTCTCATGTTGTCCCAACTCATGAAGATGAACTGAAAGATGCCTAATGTCACCACACGTGAAGCAACGACGTTTACTTGAACATACCGGTGAAGATCGTTGAGCCAGCCCCGGAAGCTGGATTCCAGATGTCGACACCATGTCCATTGCTTTGTTGGCTGCTTGAGCTTTGAGTGCGCGAGCCAGTGCTGCACGAGTCGTGGTTGGCTGGGCGAGTCGCACAAGAAGCTGGATGTCGGTGTCTTCGAATGCGTCGATGAAAGCAGTGGTTGCTATCTGCTCCATGTCGACTTTCATACATCCTACGAGCGCTCTTCTCGCCATCCGCTGGATTACGTCAGCTAGCTCCTGGAGTGTGTCCGTGCCTTGGCGGTGTTGCTTCAAAGCAGTCAGTTGAAATTGCTGAAGATGTTCATCACCAAAGCGGGACTTTAGGGCTTCTATGAGTAGCTGATATGAGGAACGACTTGTTGCAGACATGCTCTCCAAACATTCAGCAGCGTTCCCCCTCAACTGGGCCACCATTGCATGAGCTCTGGACGTTGAGTCGAACACGTAAAAGTCTGCAACCGTTTTGAATCGGATTATAAAGGCTTGCCAAGATGACTGCTCATCGAATGTCGGCAGCTTGAGTGGCAGTCCGTGGTGCACAGGCAGTAGAATCCGAGATTCAATGAACGAAAGGCCATCATTGAGGCGTTGCCCTACATCGGCAACCTGACGTTCGACAGCAGTTTCCAGCAGAGACAGACGGGTTGCGAGGCAGTCGTCGAGGTTTCCAAGCAGGTTCACGATGTCCGTAGCACTCCTTTCGGCGAGCAGATTAGCTAACCGCTCCGTGATTTGCATCGCCGCGGAAGTTGAGATCACGCCACTTGCCTGCGATTCGGTTGCCATTTCGTAATCCCATCGCTGCCACCAAATGTTGCTGGAGTCTCAGCTCATGGGCTAAACGGGCAACCCAGAATTCAGTCCCCCGTTCTCCGCCCGACCTCATCTTCCTCTTCTCCTTTTCTTCCTTTTCCTTGTCCGTTACAATATATATATATATATATATATATATATATAAACAAACATATGCAGATGAATGAACCGTACTTAATCTAAGGAATCAAAGAATCAAAGTTTTCAGGAACCCGCCGAAAGCCAAAAATTGGCGGAGCCAGGATTTGAACTCTGGGCCTCCCAATGTCCGGTCGGGTGTGCTAACCTCTACACCACTCCACCTTGGCTTTCTGGCGTTTCCTATCTGTCTTATTAATGCACAAGAAACGAAATGTATCCAATTGGAGGTGTTCTGGAAACACACGCCGCCGCGTGGAACGCGGTACGACGCTTAGTGTCACGTGGTACGTGCTCGTTTGTGCTCCAGAAATCCTCCCACTGTTTGTCTCGTCACGTGTACATGTAGTAGTCTTCTTTGTTTATGAGCTTTAGAGACACGGTATCATCATCATCTGCGAGAATCAAGAGCCACGTTATTGAATATACAATACGGGCACTTTCACGTCATCGTACGTGGTCTCCGAGGGGATATAAACAAACATATGCAGATGAATGAACCGTACTTAATCTAAGGAATCAAAGAATCAAAGTTTTCAGGAACCCGCCGAAAGCCAAAAATTGGCTCATTCATCTGCATATGTTTGTTTATATCCCCTCGGAGTCCACGTACGATGACGTGAAAGTGCCCGTATTGTATATTCAATAACGTGGCTCTTGATTCTCGCAGATGATGATGATACCGTGTCTCTAAAGCTCATAAACAAAGAAGACTACTACATGTACACGTGACGAGACAAACAGTGGGAGGATTTCTGGAGCACAAACGAGCACGTACCACGTGACACTAAGCGTCGTACCGCGTTCCACGCGGCGGCGTGTGTTTCCAGAACACCTCCAATTGGATACATTTCGTTTCTTGTGCATTAATAAGACAGATAGGAAACGCCAGAAAGCCAAGGTGGAGTGGTGTAGAGGTTAGCACACCCGACCGGACATTGGGAGGCCCAGAGTTCAAATCCTGGCTCCGCCAATTTTTGGCTTTCGGCGGGTTCCTGAAAACTTTGATTCTTTGATTCCTTAGATTAAGTACGGTTCATTCATCTGCATATGTTTGTTTATATCCCCTCGGAGACAACGTACGATGACGTGAAAGCGCCCGTATTGTATATTTATATATATATATATATAGGCCGGACTCTGACCGAAACGTCGAAGTTTAAATCGTCCGTTGTTGCTGTTTCACCAAGGTTTTTTTTCTTCCCAGTTATATATATATATATATATATATATATATATATATATATATATACATATATATATATATATGTTAACAAGACATTTGAAATTATGTGTGCACCGCTAGGTACACGTTTTTAAAGTTCAACTTTGAGAATCCTTTGATCGTTGTGGCATTTCAGGTTACATGGTTTAAGAGGTGGTACACTTTTTTTACATATACACGACCCTTGCGAAACCAACCAAAGACATAAACCTTTTTGCGGTTATCAGCGAGTTGCGAAATCTACGGTGCCGCGTATTTCTGAGAAATCTGTTTTTTATCCGTAGGTTAAGTTTATAGCACTGTCATAAATTACAGTTTATGCGAACTACGATGGCACATGGTAGGGTTCTGGGCTCGAAAATTCTCCAACGATTTTAATATCTCTCGATTCAAAAAAAGAAGGCAAATCAGCATCATCGCTTGCTGATTGGTGGAGCTCACGCAATAGAGTAGTAATAGCACATACGTAGTGTGGCGCGCACCTATCGATATATTTCAGATTGTTTTTCGTCTGGTGACATCTGTTTGTGTTTATATTTCGTCGTTCTCGACGCAAGGCGTCGACGGACATTACACCGCAGCTTATGCCCCTACCGAGGTAAGTACTACTCTTGTAACAAAACACGCGCGCTATAGACTTCTCGATTTGACGCTCATACAATCTCGAGAGAGCTGTTTAGAATGAAAGGGCACATGTCGCCAGTGTAGGCAGAACCACGGCGCGCCAATCGCGACACAAGAGTCAACCGCGACTCGAACTGGCTGACCGTTTTCGCTCTGCTAAAATTTAAGCCTGGGTCTCTCGACCAGCTTGCTGATCATGCACGACGCAGCTTCGTCGTTCAAAATATTTTGCCCTGAGAACCCCTCCGAAAAATGTTCCAGTGCTCGGTGTTCCCTACGCAGCAGCACCTGTCAGCAACCGCCCACGTAGCATCGAAAACTGTTTGACGGATTTTGGCAGTCTGCAAGCTCCGGCAGTTAATCGTGGCGACTTGAATGCGGCCATTTTGACTATCTATTCACTATTGAGCATTTTATGAACCTAGTCAACATGAACCCCGCGACAATGAAACACCGGCGCTTGCAAACGGAAGGTTGTGATACTCCACGAACGGCAGTTGAAAGACACTGCATATGGTACGCCGGGCGCTGGAACGGCTTCGGAGCCGTTCGAAGGTCATAAGATTCGCGACCACACAGTAGCGTCTTACATCTTCAGCGAACTAAGGGTGATCGAGAATCCCACACTCGCATATCATCAGAGAAAGCGCGTTCAGCCAAATCGAGGCGCAGTTGGCTCTCGTATTGTGATTGCTACGTCGTTGGTCTGCCTACATTGATGATATGTGCACTGGCATTCGAAACTGCCCTCTTCACGCCTCATTCGAGTCCAATGAACGAGTTGATAGCGCGATAGACTGTCGTGACAAGACTAGAACTCACCTCGTAGCGGCGAAATAGAGCATGCAGAAAGAAATACATATGAACGGGTAAAAAGATGAAACACGTTTACAAATCTCTGTGACGCGAAATTAGGGCGCAGCTCTTCAGGAGGAGGAGGGGAGGGTACGGAGGGGAGGGTTTGCCACTCTCCTCCTCCATACTCTCTACTCCTCCCCTCCTCCTCTTCTTCTCGTCCTCCCCCCCTTTCCTCTTAATTCCCTCCTCCTCTTCTCCTCCTCCTCTCCTCCATGACTACGTTTTTTTATTAATCATTCAAAGGCAAAAACATGTCACTTCCATAAGATACAAATCAATGTGATCAACACCTTCCATTCAACTGAGGGGCGAGATCCTTGAGCAGATATAAGCATGGGACAGTCCTGTTGCCTTTAAAGAGGCACAGTGTACACAGAAGCTTTTTGTCGAATTCGACTTGAGCACAACACTGTGGCATTCAAACGTTTCAGCATAGATAACAAATTAGACATGCATCTTTTTCGGAGAGTGAGAACACAATACCTTATGTTGTGCCTTGTCCTGTCTGCATCCAATTTTTTGTATATGTTTGTGGTGCGTAGGACTATTTGACGAAAAAAACTCAACAAGTACATATAGCCAACGTGATGCAGTAGTTTTACTCGTCCCGGTAGCAAGTTGGTTATCTGTAATATGTTGCGGGTTCGGAATACCAAAACTGGCCCCTCCCATCAAAGTTCCCTGCTCGCCACCACTGGTGGATACATAATCCTTGTTCGTCTGTTACTTAAAGTGCGCTACGCTCAATTAAAAAAGTGAGGGATTTGTGAGGCTAAATTTTACGCCAAATTTAGCGTAGAATTTGCCCGCTAAATTTAGCGTAAAGTTTGGCCGCTAAATTCAGCGGTCAATTTTCTCGCCAAATCTAGTGGAAAACTGTTCCGCCAAATTCCTGAAATATTTTCCCGACAAATTTAGTAGGTCGACAAGGTTATGACGACACAGCCGCTTGTGACGTCACGGGACACGTGGCGCTACCAAGTAGACCACGCACACACGCTTGCACGGCATGGCAAGGAGCACGGGTTTATATGAGAAGGCTCTGCGCACGAGGCCGGAAAACGCTATCGGGTTCCACTCTTAAAAACAAAGCTGAACCTTTTCCCAAGCATTTAAAGCAAGAAATGCTTTCTAAGGGAAACCCTTCAATGCCAAAAGTTTGTCTGTCCGTCCGTAAGTTCTTGCATTTCTTGCAAAATGTAGCGGGAAATTTACCTCACGAGGCCTGATCACGATTCAGTTTCCCGGTAAATTTAAAGAATAAAATAATATCATGTTACCTGACGTAACAAGACCTGCAGAAAAATTAGGCTTCCCCGACAAATTTAGCCGGAAACTCAGGTCAAGGGTCCTAAATGTAAATTTAGTTTCTCCTCTCAATTTGGTGGGGAAACTGATTTCACGCGCCCTGGCGTCACGAGAACTATACACCAATTCAGTTTTTCTGTTACATTTTACGGGGAAAACATTGCCACGTGACCTAATGTTACGTTACCCCCGATACACCAAATTAGTTTCCCAATAAATTTAGCGAAAACTCTAAAACACGTGACTTGTGTAACAAGTTTTTTTTTTCTGCTACAATTAGCGAGGGAATTCATAACAATGTAGGTGCTTCACTCGCCGAAAGGACTTCGAAATGTCTACTGAACAATTTGAACATATTTGAGATAAAAAATGTTTCATGTTGTACGCTGCAAGAGACTACTGCATCAAACTCTTAACACCGATCACTAATTCTTCCATGAATTAAGCGTGTAGTATCGCGTTCCAATGGTTCTTCAGGTTCAGAGCTATCTGCGCAGCCCTTGAGGCACTTAACCCGGATCACTATTGAAGTTCGGTGCCACTAAACCTCTGAACTCGCTACTCTGATTAATTCAAACTTGCTCATTGCTGTTCTGAAGGAAGCTCTGGGTCTTGTACAGTCAAATACATTTCTAAAAAAAACATTATGTTTTTAATATGTTTAGCGTATACGAGTAGGGATTGAAGAGTCCAGGACGTCTTATGCAACCAAATATTGCTAATCGAAAGAACCAGTGCGGTTCACTTTGTTCACATGTAAAAATATAGGTAAGGTATGCTACACTTCATCGGGCGTAGGTAGTTGGCAACCGGGTTACAATTCGAGGCAATCAGGGGCTTCAGAAGTTTATCTGATGTGTGGGGGCGGCGTCCGAGGGCTCATGTTGCATCGTGTTGTTCACCTCTCCCTCTCTCTTTCAATATATATATATATTTAACATACAACAGCCTTACAGATGTTGGGAGGGAAAAGATAGTGCGGTCGGGAGTGTGAGGGCATAATCCCACTGGTTTAGAACCTGCGGGGGCGACTGCCATTACTCCCCCCCCGGTTCCGGGGCAGCTGGAGCCAATTGTTTGGAGAGGTCCAGTGGAAATATTCTACCGCCAGATGTTCAGACTACAAGTGCGCCTCAGTCAGTTGCAATATTTTTCCATTAAAATAGCAACCTCTAAAAAAATATTGGAGTAGAAATTTTAGAATTAATCAGCACGACGTCCATAGAAAAAAGACCTGCTCTTAGAAATCGAGGAAAGTAGCCATTGGTGGGAATTGTGAGGTTTAACCTCTCTCCCTTTTCTGTATTTATCTCAATGAGATCGTCCCATGATGTCATAATGAGATAAATACACGTCAAGTGATGTTGCAATGTTGTGCTTCATCATTTCTGGCTCTAAAATTGCTACTAAATGGGAAGTAATTTTTTTCTATTTTTGTACTTGCTACATTTGAAGCTTATTGACCACTTTCTTTCTACCTGCTTCCGGTTAAGATAATTATTTATTACAAAGCACAATCCGCGTATTGTTATTTTTGCTAACTATTTACTAACTCATTATTTTCATATAGCGCGTACGAGATCGCCACGAAGGTTTAAATATGTGCGCATTTACGACGAAAACAAATTTTAATCTCATGAATTCTCTCGTTTTTAAACAAATGAAACCTAAGTATATGAACATAATTTTATACTTACGTTTTTTTTTCTCTCAGAACACAACGATGGGACGCAGTAAAACTGCGATAAAAATATCTCCCTAATTAACAGTATTTATTTGTCTCTGTTTGAGGATACTTGAAGTTTCACAGAGTCTTTGCCTTAGGCGTATACGCTGTCAGACTCAAAGGAATGGTGTATGTTCTGACTGCAGAAGACCTTCCACCGTGCGGATGATAATCGTACTCAGTGACGCGCATCTGCGTCTCTTGTGCCTTGACTCCGGCAAACGTTCCCTTAGCAGTGTAAAGGTACGTATTGTTTCCTGTTTGCGTAAAACGGTGATCTTTGTTGAGAAATGCGAGGGAGGTATATTCGACAGTCGTATCATCAAGATAGTACGAACCACTGCGCTCGTAAAAAAAATATCCAGTCAGGGTCACGGGCGACGTCCAATAAACTTCCTGTGTAAAAAAAAGTAAATTAACACAAAATATTAATTCACTAATAGCCAGAAATAATTTATTAACTGATAGCCGGCCAACAATCTAAAGGCATTGCAAGATCAACGCATTTTTCTACTTATTCTACAAAATTAAAAAAAAATAACTATTCCAACATTATTGAGGAGAGCAGTGTCTGCATCCTGCGCAGGAGTTGCGGTGACGTGAGAAAGACGCCGAGTTCTGATTGGCTCTGATTGAAGGATCGTGGGTTGAATACAAAGCAAGCTGCCCTGAGGTCTGCCCACTATACTTTATTCAGAACCAATCTGAGATTGATATTGCGGCGACACCACAGCCCCTGCGAAAGAATCAGACGAGCTTGAGTTCCACATAAGTAGGACAATAAAGCCTTGAGCCATAAAAATGTAGTATTGACGTCAAATGACATTCACAATGGATCCAATCACCCGGGTAATCAATTAGTGAAACAATCACAGAGAGTGAATGAGTCGAGATCCTGCACGCAAATGCAACGAGCACCATAACGATGCATTTTGAGCACTGCTGGATTGGCTCCAATCGGATTCTTGCGTTTACTCCGGTCGAACTTGACATGAAACGGAGTATGACCGAACAGCACCAAAAAAACAAGGTCCCGGCGTTGGTAATCGATTTACATGTTGTATCATCGGCTAAATCAATAAAGCGCAGTGAATACGTCTCCACATTGCATTTTAGTGTGTATGTCCGGCCACAGCCTTTGACCGTGCCGTTACCGTAATCAAAAAAAAAAAGCTTTATTCCGTTCCTAGCGACCTCATGTTCACTTAGGCTCCTTGATGTTCTACTTAAGTCAACATAGCCTAACTTCAAAATCGACTGCATTTCTCAAGCGAATCACGGTGCCTGTTACGGCCATTTCTTCAACGAAAAGCATCCGGGCGTAACGTACCTTCTCGGTATCGGTGATGATCCACTCAGCCTTGACGGACTTCATGGGAGGCACGGTGATGACCTGATTTATCGAGAATGTCTCCGTCTCTGAGATTTCTGTAATTTTTCCTCCTTTCAACTCTAAGCTTATTTTGTGCTCGGTTTCAGCGCTCACAGCAAATATAGTGGCACTGGCTTTCACGGAGCCGGAATAAGTGAAACCAGCCTCGACGTTCCAGGTGGCTGTCGACTTGCGGTCCAATGTCTTTTCCACGGTGAATAAGGAGGGCGTAGACGCCAGCCCATTGGGTTGCGAGAAAGTAAATACGACGCTTGGTTTGGTTATTGTGCTCTTCACTGCACCGTACACCACATCGCCTGTTGTCACAGTCACCCTGTTGATGTAGAAGAGGTTGTTATCTTGTCTGTCTTAGTGGCAACGCTCATCGCGACAAGACATGGGGCAAAGGTGTTTGGAATGATGGACGCTTACTGCTTTGCGATTATTTCCAGGCTGAAATAATTGCATTCTTTTGAAATTGGACAACCTTCTCGGAGTGAGTGTCGATTTTTGCTCTTATGATATATATATATACACGGTGAGAAGGTTCAACGGGCCGGTTGGACGTGAAAGCTGGGGAAGAGGAAGCAGATGGATTGCTGGAGAGAAGAGACAACCCTCTCGCTCCAGCATTCCGCCTACTTTTTTCTCTCCAACCTTCCGTTCCCTCGACCTGAACTCTTGACCGCTCACCGACAGTAGGAGCTCTGTATATTAGGATGTCATAATTTTTTTACTCAATACTATACACCTGTAAACCTATAGGAATGTGCTGTCGACTATTACAACTTTATCTCAATTTGTCTACGGGATAATTTATGTAAACTTCTAACATTATTAAAAATAAAATATTCACCATTATTTGAGCTCGCTATAATAACATATGCAGTGTTTTACTTCTTTTTACTTTCTGATAGTATTTCTATATATGTTAAGGTTCTATGAGTTTAAGATTTTTTTTTGTACTTCCATTAGAAACCCTCCCACAAGGATACATGTGCCCGAATGGGCGAAAGCGCCGTTTTGCAAGTTTGCTTTCCTGCAGCCTGCCTTGCACTAAAATATAATAGCAGGCGCTTCGAACATTATTGGGAGGTGAAGAGGCCACGGAAATTGGCGATGACGGACTTGTCCCCATTAGAAGGAAATGTCTCGCCGTTCCGACCCATGTTTTACAGAAATTAAAGTAGCGACGCAGGCGAGCAGGTGACGTGCACGTGTTCTTTTGCTTGATTCTTTCAAATGTGGCCCCTGCGGATAACAGGGAATAATCCTTCCTGTGCTAGTTTTGAGACTGTGCTGTTTTGTCCTTTTAGCACCTTGTCTCTGGGTTTTTCTGCCATGTTTCACTTCCTTTTTATTAGAGCGCAGCTCTTAGGCGGCTGTTTCCGGCTTAAAGGGACACTGACTCCCCCCAAATCTTTTTTTTTCCTTTTTTGTATGGCGATTCATTATGGTGTCGGAATACTACCCAATTAATAATTTGCTACAGAGTCACGTATTTTTCCAATAAAGCCAAAAAACGCAACTGCGCGAAACCGAAACAGAAACGGAGAAGTGGAGAGGATAGCGTGAGTGGCGGAAGCCACGTGGCTACACCCGACCGTGCGGTTTTTTTTTGTTTTTCTCCTCCTCTTTCCGCACGCAGCACCGTAGCAGACGAAATGCGTTCGCTCGCCGTGGTGTTCCTTTGCAGTTATGTTTGTTCCGCTAGCTGTTCTGTATTTCAAGATGAGTTGTTTTGTACATTTAATTGGCAATTAGTAGTGAGTGCCCGAGTGCCGTGGTGAATTCCCGTGATCAGCTCCGAAAAGAATACTCCCAAGATATTGCGTGAAGAGTTGCCTCACATGTCCTGCATCTGAAAGTGGCCAGAGTTATGCCAGAGTGCACAAGTTTCCGAAAGATCAACGGGTCGAGATCAATGGCTGGCTGCAATTCCTGTAGAACCATTACGCGAAGCTCGGAAAGCTGACGCTACCCGATTCATATGCTCCTTGTATTTTGTAGAAAGTGATATTCATTGAGTTCGCAGGTGTCAAAAATGGAATCCATACCATTTAGTGCAGCGACGTATCGTCCACATTTTTTTCCTGTGATAATTGTAAAAAAAGAAATGTAAACAGCGCAGAATGCTTGACAAATAAATAAATAAATAAAAGGTACACCCACCCAAGGTATCGAACCCGTGACCTCTGCGTGAGAAGCGGACGTCTTTCCACTGAGCTACTGAAGGAACCCTGTCATGCATAGTTATGCAGCGGGTATAATGTATGTCGGAAGTTTGCTGCCGATTTCCCGATTTCCCTTCAATACATGCACTCCTGGCTAGAAGTCGAGCAGCACCAAGCATAGGGAACATTCGCACCTCGCAAAGTAACCGTACGCGTGCGTATTCAACTCGAAGTACGCACTTCGTGCTTGACGTTTGAGCGAGCGATGTCTTCAGCCACGAGAAGGGACGACGGCTCGGCAACGTCTTCGTGCAATCGGCTTGCCGGTCGGGCGCGTCGGTACGGGATGAATATCAGTTCTTTTGATCGGTCCAAAATTTCTCTTTCGAAGAAAGACAGAATTCGCTAGTACCGTGAACGACAGTTCTTAAGTAGAGGTCCAACGCCCGTCGTCCGCAGCCATCCGCTAGTCCCACGATACGCGAAACGACGCCGACGACGCCATGTCGAGTGAACGCACAGAAAGCTTCCGGTTGTGTGTGCTACCTTTTTTTTTCAATCAACGTATTTGCAGATTTTTTGAAGCCACAAAAAATGGGTTTTATATTTTTTTCTATTTTTAATATTGACTGTGTGCCTTTAATGACCCACGACTTTGATTAAATTTGGTGGTCGCATCGATACCTTACAAAAACGGCCTGTGACCACGGAAAAGAGAGTGAGCGAGACTCGAACCGGCCAGTTCTTGATCGGCGGTTTTCGGGCGGAAAGAAACCGAATTTCGAGCCGCAAATTCTGTTCTGGGTAGTTTGGCTCTCATATTTCACGTACAACTAAAAACCTCGGCGAGCATAAATACCCTGTCAGTGTCCCTTTAAACGGCGTCGGCGTCGCCGTCGCGTAACCGCGCGGTGCATTATGGGACGCGCTACGTCACTGATGACGTCATCGTCATCGTCATCGTCATCGTCACTGTTGACGTCATCAGTGACGGCACTGACATCGTCATCGGCATCCGCATCATCATCATCACTGATAATGTCATCAGTGACGTCACTGATGACGTCATCCACATCGTCATCGTCACAAATGACGTCATCGGCATCTGCATCGTCACTGATGACGTTAACAGTGACGTCACTGATGACGTCATTATCATTGATGACGTCATTAGTGACGTCACTAAAGTCGTCATTGCCATCCGCATCGTCACCGTCACTGATGACGTCATCAGTGACGTCACTGAAGCCGTCATCGGCATCGTCATCATCACGTGACCCCCCCCCCCCCCCGAGGTCACTTGACCCACCCCCTAGAACCCTTTCCTCTCCTCCTCAAGAGCTGCGCTCTAATTCGGCGTTTCAGGGAATTGTAAATGGCTTTCACTTTTTCTCTTTTTCTCCTTTTAAAGGGCATTTAATTCGGAACACTTTAGTCAGGCAGCATATTTTTTTTTTGCGTTAATAACTTTAATATTACTCTATCTCTCATCTCGTCGGTACTTATTTTCATGTTGTAGAAGATAATGACAGTCAACCAGAGTTGGGGGCACCCTACGTTTTGCGCATAGAGAAAGAAAATGGTAGGAGTGTTCTGAGGGAGACTATCCCCACTTTCACTTCTGGCAAATGTGTAAGGACACCATCCTCGGCATTGGATATGAAGAGTTTTGTATATATTTAATGTCTTGTTTTGTGACTTTCCCAAGAATAGCAAGGTTTGTGCTTGAGTTGACTGTTATCGCATGTGGCTGGTCACCCATCAAACGAGGTAATCAGGGTGGGTGGTTGGTGGGAAAGGAGGGAACAGCATGAATAATTTGAATACCACTGAGCGACCGGTCTTCGGTGATCTCGTGGAGACGAGGTGTTCCTTTTTTGGTGGCGAGGGTCATGACGTATGTATAGAGCTTTCGTTGTCCAAATAAACAGCACGCTCTGTTTGAGACTTGTGGTTTTGCCCATTTTTTATTTCTCCGGGTCTCCGGTTTTTAGGGATGTTCTTCACCAGCTCGCCTGTGTATTTACCCTTTCTTATCTGCATGTCCTGCTTTTCCTTCCCGAAGAATGCACCGAATTGATATGAACGGATGCTAAAAACATGTTATCTACAACCGTCAGTCTTGATGTTGCAGCTATCATTCCCATACACAGCTCGATCACTTTACATTCGAAGTTGCTTGTGGCAAGGGTTCTAGAGTACCTAGGTACAAGTAACTGGAAGTTGGTATCTAAAATTATTTGTTGTACCTGAGGTACAAACCTAGGCCGTTTCATTTCCCCGTATCTGTATCTGTATCTTAGGTACATTTTTCAGTAACTTGCAACTAAGAGAAATAACTTTTAACAGGATTTTTTCTATTCACTTCGTCAAATTCCTGGAAACTATAAATCTTGAAGTATTAGCGAACTACCATGTGCCGCGATTAATGTTCAGTTGGGTGTGACATGGGAGGCACTGACATGATCGAAGGACGTTTTAGCGAAAGAAGCACCACCCATGAAGTTTCACCGAAAGACACTTTAGCGAATGACGGTGTTCAATTGAGCGAACGGCGGATTAGCGATGCCGTTCTAGCAAAATATATTTATCGAATCGCTTCGGAACTCCGTTTAAGGAAAATAGCGATCTGCTTCATTCATCTCGAACCAAATCGACTTAATTGCTTGTTTGAAACCCCTCTGACAGCTATGCAAGGGAGTAGATAACTAGGAAGATGTGATCAGTTTTTGTTGCCTCCACCTCGTCCTTGTGGTGACTCTCTTCTACCATAATTACAAAATAAAATATAATTGAAAATAAACTATAATTACTATCGTAATTCAAGGTAAAATCGCCGTATATAATATAGTTTCTATCAATAAATCAGACTCAAAGTTTGCAGTTATCAAAACTCAAAAAGTTCCCCAAAAAAAGAAAAGCTTATTTATCTTCCGACTAACGATATTATACAAAAATAGAATCTTTAAGCCTCTCTCTCGTCGCCGCGAAGGTTAAGTGCATATGCGCTCGACTCATGCGTTTCTTCATGCGGCAGACGTCTTCTGGGCCCGTCGATGTCAGCACCGTCTCTGAGGGCAACAACGTCAACTAGCCAGTTTCAGCGGCTTGAGCGTGACATGGTAAACAGTGGAAGCTGTGGCCTCGGTGAACGAATTAGCGCGTGCGGATAAGGCATGTGAAGACTCAACTCCAATGTGGACATCGCATTGACACCAATAAAGCATATTTATCGAACTCGTTTTTGGGTGCATCCTTAGTATAAAAAGCTTTACATCCAATATATTCTGAGAAATTACGGGTAAAAAATAAGGTATCTTACAAATAACTGTCCCAGTACCTAGGTACAATTTGTAGCGAGTGCCTAGGTACGTACCTAGGTACCTTTTCGTATAATTAACTGTCACTGTATCTTATGTAAATTTTTGAGATAACGTTTACAATCGAGCTAGTGGCCAGCTATATCAAAGCCTCTCGTTCACGGATTTTTTTTTGCATTTTCGAGGCGACATATCACGAAGCTATATCCAAGTGAATTTTTTCCGTTCGTGAAAAAGCTCCTCAACCAGGATCTGCTGAGGTCAACCTTGTCCTCTAACAGCGCTGCTATGATGAGGAATACGAACGTGCTGTAGCCAGAATATCATAGCACATGTGGCTGAAAACTATTTTTTGTGCAAGTAAGTTGAGCCCACGTTTGTGCTCAAGTGTTGTTTCTGGGCATATTCTCATGTACTTAAAGGGGGAAATTCCCGGTAGTGAACAAGGCACAATCCTACAGAGATTTCTGTCGGTGAATAACAACACACTCAAAAGTTATAGCTGAAAAGAAGTAAGTCAAACTAAAGGTCGCATTATGTTGAAATGATCTAAGGAAATTAGATGTTGCCTAATAAACAAGATCAGACAACTGAGGCTTTTCAGTCGATCGCTCCCGCCTCGCGTGGTGTAAGTTCTGGCTTATTGAGCGTCAAGTTTTTTCAAGCCGGTGTTATATCAGCGACGGTACTTCCGAATTAATCCCCGAAACTTCAAAATACCTGCTGTTAAGATGGACATAACTGCAGACCTACTTTGGGTTGTGAAAATTGTGATATTTTTACTGTGTATGGAAGGTTGTCGTCTAGTTATTAGACTGTACACTGAATGCTACACAAGGATGATCTTTATTGTTATATTCATCAACCAAACATGAAACATGCTATGAAAGTCCTTTGAGATTGTAACAAAAAAGTCGTTTTTTAAATATATTTGAAATTGTCTATTTGGGAGACAATCCTGAGGTTTCTTAAATCCTGAACTGAGATTACAACATCTTAATCATACCGTCTGAAATGAATAAAAATACACTTAAAACAAGCAGTATGTCCCTAAGTGTACTCTACCATTTTTTTGTCTATTTTTTAGCAGCAAAGGTGTAGGACAGACATTTCTTTATAATGGGAGTACGTCCATATAAACCTCTCACTATATCCCTATTCGCCGCGCAGCTCCCGTCGCCCATTCACCTCCAACAACTTTCGACCAGCCTGCCATTCAGCATCTGATGGTTAAAAAGCCTCGCAGTAAAGTCAACTTAAACAAATGCCGTTTTGTCGATTCGAAGCCAAGTATCTGGGTTTGAACACAACTATCGAAAATACAAGAAGGAAGAAAACGTTTTCAGTAACACGGGCCTAAAGGTAAACTGAACCGAAATTTCGAGTTTACAAACTAAGGCTGGACAAATAGGTGCCACGTTGCAAAACCCAAAAACATTACTCATACAGCGATATTTCTAACGGATCGCCTTATTTTTCGTAAAGTGTGCGATTGAACACGGTCGACGAGGCCGACGAGATAAGTCACGTCACGATGCACATTCTCTCTCCTCCTCGCTACGTCCCTTCGATCTGGTGGACCGAAGCGAGGACAAGACAAGCGAGGCCGCTTTTCCTCATTCTCAAAATCTCCCGCAGGACGATGGCGTCAAAGACGTCGCTTGATCGCGCCCTTCTTTTCCAAGAGTACGGCCATCCGTTTGAGACATCGATGTATTACTGATATGTTGGAGTTCGTAGCATCCCGTTCAAGGTTTCTGGGACCTCTTTTTGCGAAATCCAAATTTCGGTTAAGTATCCCCTTAAAGACTGATCTACAAAAGATATTTCAACCAGGGTGCACATCCTACTCGCCACTATTCCCGTTTCCCCCGACCCACTGCTATCTTTACGACGGGGGACTCTTTTGGTTGCAGCATCTTGGAGCCCGAAAAGCAGGAAGCTTGTCCGGGCTCATCTAACCTCAGGATGCAGCAAAAAAAGGAGTCTTCCCGCCGTCAAGTTAAAAGTGGGAAAGAGTGAAATGGGAAGGGTGGCAAGAAGCATTTTCACACTGGTTGAAATGTATTTCGCAGGTCGGCCTTTAATCTATGGGGAAATATATTTTTGGCAATATAGAGTTATTGCAATAAAACATTTTGCAAAAATTATTTTAGAACAAAAAATAAAAAAGCGTGAAATGAATGAATAAGTCAATGCACATTTCTTCAGTCCAATTGGAGCTTGTCAGCAGAATCCATGACGAATCCTAAGACACCAAAGGTCCCAAATATGCAACCACAATGTCAAAAATGCGAAGTTCTGACTTCGTTTTTGTTTATTAAGTAAAATTTGGCAAAGGTATGATTATCTTCGTTGTTACCTATATAAAACAACCGACAGTACCCTGTATGAAAATTAAGCAGCCAAACTGTAGCATTTCTTACTTCTCTTCAAAATGCTTGTGGCGAAAGTAGAAACATTTTGAAGAGTGTATTTTTTCACTACGTAAGTGGAGCTTTATGATATATCTTTGAGACAACTAAAAACATTCACCCCTACAAGCCTCTTCGATTTCAAATGGAACCACCCACTGATCACTGTCACATTCACTACAGGTTATTTCCCATGAACAGCGTGTGATATAGGGTAGTGTGAAAAAAACAAAAACTTATTGGAGTTTCTTCTTGCTTTTTTTCGTTTTTGTTTTAACCATATTGTTTAGAACACGCTCATTTACTGACGAAAAGGGGTCATCTGGAGCACCAAGTTGTGATGAAAAACTTCGTGTTCTTCAGCGCAGTTTTTGAGAAAACTTGAAAACCGCATTATTGTAACATTTCTGCTAACTGTGGCACTTCGTGCACGTACGCTTGAATTCTCAAAAAAAAAACTTGACCAGCTGCTCAAACATTTGCTTTGTTTTGTCATTACATTTTTGTCTTTTTCTTATATTTTTCAATTCAAAGCACATGTCCTTCGGTGATAATTTCCATAGCATCGTGCCTCGGTATTTAAAACTAAACAAACATTTTTTCACTGCCGAAGATATCTGAATGCAGACTATATTACAATTTACGTAAGACACAAAAAATGCCTACGCTGACCGTCGACAAATTGCATTTATTCTTAAATTTTGTGTTGGTTTAATAGGCGTCACGTACGCCTCTTCAGCCAAGTTCACAGGCGGCCAACCAAGGACCCGTTTCACGTAGAGCAATATTGCGGTGGAAACGGACGTGTATACCGCACAGCCATTCACAGAGAAGAAAATCGAGCGAACGAACTGAGCGAAAGAGCACAGCGGGTCTTCCGCAAGACTTAAGAGGGAAAGAGGGTGCAACGAGCAAACGAATGGAACCATTTCGGTACACTGGTATCAGCATCACGGCGTCAAGAATATATTTGTACACACGCTTCCGTCGGACGACACCTAAATACTCTATGAGAAACGTTATTTTAAAAACTGAAATAACCTAGCCACCTCAAACAAATGGCCAAGTGCAATTGTTCGTTGAAGGTTGCTAGTGGAAACAACAAACTTGGGCAAAGCGTGACACAATTGGACTTGCAATATTGTCCTAAAAATTATATTTTATGCCTCAGAAAACTAAACCGAGAAACAACCTGGCGAAGAAACAAATTAACAAGACTAAGCCACTCGTCTACAGAAGCGCACGGCAAAATATTTTAATGACTCACGCCGAGATGTTGGGAAACTTTTCCTTGACCTCTTCCCTTTCATTAGTTATGTCCCACCAAAATACCTTCATATCTAATCGTCGGGACCAGCCTTCTACTTCTGTCTTCAACAACTCGTCAAAATCCAGGGTTAATGGTTCTCCTGCTGCCAAGGGAAGCAACAATTACTCAGAGTTTTGTAATGCAATGAATATAAAGTTCAAATTATATCCCCAGTTTTAGACCAAGTTGTCACGAAATATTTATCTCCGCGAAATTATTTGATTAATATTAACAGGCACGGCAAAAAAGGTAAAAGAAGGCTTCAGGATGAATTTCAGGCTACGTACTTCGCCATGCTAAAATATATTTTAACAATTTGAATCAATTCGTCATGACATATTAACGTTATAGTTAAGACATGTTGAAATACGTTCGTCGAAGCATAAGCCTAAATCAAACATATGCGTCTCAATGTGACGAGTTGCATTACCGCTCCTTGCGTTTTCCAACCATACGTAGCGCGGACTTCAAAAGTGGTGCCATCACCGTGCAAATAGCGCTTTACCGCTCCCGGTCTTCAACAAGACATAAAGTTTGGAATTATTTTTAAAGTACAGTCTACGCATTATCAATGTGAAGTGGTCACTTATAATACTGACAAAATTGCGTTAAGCCAAGAGTAGGGGAAAATGCGTACAATATTAGAAAGCATACGCAAAGAGATTGTAGGCCAAGGTCGTAAGAAGTCCTAGGCAGTCCTAACGCGCTCACTCACTCTCAAGTGAAAATGCCTGACTAATGTTTTTTTTCTGACAAATCAGGGCTCACTATTTATGCGCAAAACAAGTAACAGCTCTGTCATTCACATCTCAGATGAATTTTGTATTGCTCTATTGAATTTAGCGCACCTTTATTGCCGTGGTGTTTCGCTTTTCATTTTGTTTGCTAACATCTAGCGATTGTTTAGCAATAAACAAAGCCTCTTCTATTTTAAATGTCTCACTGTTTGTGAATTTAAGATCAGGTAGTAGGATATAACTAACAAATATATTCTGGTCCACCCCAAGGAAAGAAATCAGTACAAATATAAACGCATAACTCTAAGAAAAGGCAGCGAAGTACGAAAAACAACATAAAAAACGCAATATCAATATTAACGTTTTCACACCACTTATATATTTGGCGTATGAAACGTTAGTTGTGTGTCCTGGTGAGACAAATAAAATATGTGTAATTTAAAGTTCTCCAGATTGTCTGATCTTTAGTTCCTGTTAACCCTTTTATGCCAAACTGTTTCTTCATAAAATACAGATAAATATTTCGGGTTTGATTCATGAATACAAGAACAAGAAAAGCATTTTCATGAACAATAAACATTTATTTTACTGGTTTGGCCAGCGTGAAATTTTGTGCCTGGACAATTTTGGACTCGTATTTTTTATTTAGAGTAAAATACTATGAAGCAGTGTTTCCTGAGGATTAGGCAAGCATGCATGCTGAATTTGCTACAGTATGTATTTCCGTCAGACAAAAACGAATTAGCTAAGAAACCTCTTTAGTGAGTCTTCGGTTCTGTTTGGTACCCCTCATGCAGGCAGTGAGAAAACAACAAGAATCCGTCACAATTTGCTTTCTAAAGTCATACCAATTCAAGTGCCCCAAAAGGAAGCGGTAAAAAAATACAAACAACAAGTGAAGCAGAAAGATAAAAATCTATGCAATGATGTTTAAGCACACTAACAATCTGTAATGCACAAATGTTTGCTATACTTATCACAAATATAAAACTAGCAATCGTGTTGTATGTGCCCACTGTATATCATAGTAAGCCAACAGGGTAAAGTTTCAAGCGCAATCATCCGAAGAACCAGTGAGATAACTACCAATGTTGCTTTAGAACAGCAGCAGTTCATGTCCCACGCGGGAGTTAGCCACACATAAAATATTACTATATAAGCTAGTGCGCCATTGTCCTCATAATTCGACGTTACTTTCAGGTAAATTTTTATAAACAAATAATGCAGGGCATGATTTTGCCGCGCGCGCAGCTGGCCAAGTAGGCAGCGCGCGCGTGGTCTAACGATTATCGTACCTGCCACCCACGCGAAAAGCCAGGGTTCGATTCCTGGGAGCGACGTGTCTTTTGTTTATCCCTGCATTTTAGTGTTCTGGCATATTCGAGAATCCTGGTGCTTGTTCGAGGTTGGAATGTTCTACGCGTCGAACTTTCCTGCGCCAATTATTCCAGAATCTCACGCGTGTACATAAGGGGCTTCGCGTAGCAAGCCACAGTCAGTTTCGCCTCAGCGCTCGTCTCTGCTGTCACGCCGACCGCGACGCCCGCGACGCTCTGTTCTCTTCTGTTATCGTCTTTCCTTTTATTTTGGGCAGAAGTTCGGCCCATTAAACGCTTAGTTTCTCCAGTAATTATCGCCTCATAAATTGTCATTCGTGACATTTTGGTGGAGGTGCGGGGTATTTGCATTCTATGCCCGTGGACCGAACCCCTCCGAAAACACGCCGGCCAAGTGATGTGCTCAGCCCCGGAAGGTTACCCTTCGCAGAAGACCAGACCAAGGCCCGGTCAAGTCGCCGTAACCAAGGTCTACCCCCGGAACTCGGACCCCTACCGCTGAAATCAAAGAAGGCCGCGACGATGACCACTGCACCCGTCGTTGTTCTTCCCGTCGCTGCCCGTACGCCCACGTCTTTCCATGGTGAACCTTATGAAGGCATCGAGGACTGGCTACAGCAGTACGAGCGAGTGGCCCAGCACAACCGATGGACGGACGAACAGCACCTGCAGAGTCTTTACTTCACGCTCGAAGGGACGGCCAGGCACTGGTTCGAGAATCGAGAGGCTTCCTTGATCTTTTGGACCTCCTGCAAAGATGCGCTGAGACGGACTTTGACCAACCAATTTCGACGGGAGAGGGCCGAGGACCTTCTACGAATAAGGACCCAGGGCGCAAGCGAGACGATCACCAGATTTGTCGAAGATGTTCTGCGCCTAGTCGCTCGCACCGACCCTCAAGCCACCAACAAAAAGAAGCTTCGGATCCTGATGCGAGGCGTAAAAGATGACATCTTCGGTGGACTGTTCCACAACCCTCCAGCCACGGTCGAAGATTTCGTCAAGGAAGCCACAAACATCGAACGTGCCCTTCAAGCACGGGCCTCCCATTACCAGCGACTTGCCGGTGTCGCTGCCCTCTCGACTGCAAGCTGCAACTGCCCGGACCTCCGCGAGATCATCCGGGACGTCGTGCGGGAGGAAATCAGGAGGCTTCTTCCTGCTTCCGCAAGCCCGGATTCACCCTCAATGACCGAGATTGTCCGGGAAAAAGTTCAGCAGGCGCTGCAGCCACAAGTCAGCGCCGCTCCCGAAACACCGACGCTGAGCTACGCCGCAGCTACTCGACGACCACCGCCCCCTGCTCACCCGTACACGGCGCAACCCCGAAGTAAACCTCCAGTGCCGCAGTTTCCCTGACGCCAGGAAGATCGGGCGCAGGCCCACCCAGAACAAGCAGCGCCACGAAAGACCGACGTGTGGAGAACGGCCGATCGACGCAAGTTATGCTATCACTGCGGTGAAGCCGGCCACATTTACCGTCAATGCCCCTAGAGACAACTGGGGCTGCGCGGGTTCCACCCGAACGACCCGCGCCCAAGGTACGACGAACGCCCTCGCGACATCGAGGAGTACCTCCGACGCTCTCTGTCCCCAGTGTCGTCTCTCCGCCGTGAAGCCCGCTCCCCATCGCCACGACGCTCAGCGTCCCCAGCGCCACGACCCCGCCGAGAGAGCCTGTCTCCCCTCCGTCGCCGGGAAAACTAAGTGCGGCAACGCCTGGAGGTGACGTTGCCGAAAATGACGGAAGCAAAGAGCCTCCAAGATCGACGGAGCACTCCCACTCTCCCGACGCCCCGCATCGCACTGAGGCGCCTGCAAAGGTGTCCAACAACCTAAACGTTGTTATCGACGGCCCCGACGCATCGGCACTCCTGGACACCGGAGCAGACTACTCAGTCTTGAGTGGAAGGCTCTCCCGCCGCCTTCGAAAAGTCATGACTCCGTGGGATGGACCTCAGATACGAACCGCCGGAGGACACCTCATTACACCAGTCGGGAGATGCACTGCTCGAGTCGAGATCCACAGTGAGACGTGCCCTGTGAAGTTCGTCGTTCTACAAGACTATTCCAGAGACGTCACCCTCGGCATGGAATTTCTGTGTGAATACGGCGCCGTCATCGACCTTGGTGAGAACAGATTGACGCTGCGCAAGCCTGTTCCGCCTTCAGAGATACCCCAAACAGCGTCAGCCGCCATCCGAATCGCTGCCGCCCACGTGAACCTGCCGCCGCGATCAAGTGTTGTTGTACCCGTCGTGACCGATGCAGCTACCTGCGGCGAAGTTGTTCTTGAAGGCAACCTTCAATTGCTCCTGGGAAAAGGAATAGGCGTCGCAAGAGGAGTGACTAGACTTCAGGATGGGCGCACCATGGTACTCTTGACAAACTTCCGACAAGAAACGCAAAACCTTACAAAAGGTGCCGCTGTGGGCCACGTCGAGGAACTTTGGAACTCCGCCGAAATCGCCGTGATTGCTGAAGAATCATCGCCACCTCAGCAAGACATTACGCCGCCAGCGCAGCTTGACATTGACCCCAAGCTTCCAGGCCCGAAAAGACGGCAGCTAAGTGACCTCCTCGCCGAATACAGCAACTGCTTCGCGACGTCATTGAAGGTGCGCCAAACCACCGTTGCGAAGCACCGCATTTTCACCGACGACGACGCGCTCACTGTGCACCGATCGCCGTACCGAGTCTTCGTAAAAGAACGGGAGGTCATCCAACAGCAAGTGGAAGAAATGCTGAACGACGACATAATCCAGCCTTCAAGCAGTCCGTGGGCCTCTCCAGTCGTGCTAGTTAGGAAGAAGGACGGAACACTTAGGTTCTGCGTGGACTTCCGGCTGCTGAACGCGGTAACGAAGAAGGACGTCTATCCACTCCCCCGAATCGATGACACACTAGACCGCCTGCGCCACTCTTGATACTTTTCATCGATGGACCTGAAGAGCGGCTACTGGCAGATTGAAGTCGACGAACGGCACCAAGAGAAGACGGCTTTCGTTACGCCAGTTGGCCTGTACGAGTTCAAGTTCATGATTTTCGGCCTATGCACGGCGCCGGCAACGTTCCAGCGTGTCCTGGACACAGTACTGGCAGGGCTGAAGTGGCAGAGCTGTCTCGTCTTCTATGACGACGTCGTAGTGTTTTCAAGTGACTTCGACAAGCACTTGCGACGACTCCGAGCTGTTTTCCAAGCCATTCAGACCGCCGGACTCACACTCAAGCCGTCAAAGTGCCGGTTTGCCTATGATAAACTGAAGTTTCTCGGCCACGTGGTTAGTAACAAAGGCGTCCGCCCAGACCCCGAGAAGACTCGCGCCGTCACGGCATCTCCAGCGCCGACAGACAAGAAGGCCGTGCGAAGATTCCTTGGACTTTGCGCCTACTATCGACGCTTCGTTCGGGATTTCGCTAGAATTTTAGCACCACTCACAAACCTCACGAAGGGCGCCGAGAAGTTCGAATGGGGCGAGGAGCAGCAGCAGGCATTCGACGAGCTGAAACGACGAATCCAGACTCCTCCTGTGCTTTGTCATTTCGATCAGGATGCAGAAACCGAGATACACACGGACGCAAGTAACGCGGGACTCGGCCCAGTACTGGTCCAAGTGCAAGAGGACATCGAGAGAGTCATCGCCTACGCAAGTCGGACACTGTCCAAAGCGGAAGAAAAATTACTCCACGACTGAGAAAGAATGCCTTGCGGTCGTCTGGGCAATCAAGAAGTTTCGTCCGTACTTGTACGGGAGCCCGTTCCGCGTGGTGACGGACCACCACTCGCTTTGCTGGTTTGCGAACCTCAAGGACCCGTCAGGACGCCTCGCTCGATGGAGTTTCCGACTACAAGAGTTCAACATGACTGTGGTCTACAAGTCAGGCCGCAAGCACAGCGACGCCGACTGCCTGTCCAGAGCCCCCGTCGAAACCCCTTCCGGCTGCAGCGACGACAATGACGACGAGTGCTTCCTAGGAGCAGTCAACACGGACGACGTGGCACGACGTCAACAGGACGATCCTGAGCTGCGCGCAATAATCAAGCACCTGGAAGAAGGCGGGTGTACCGTGCCCCGTGTTTTCTCACGAACCCTGCCGACCTTCGCTATTTGACAAGGTGTGCTCTACAAAAAGAACTTTGGAAACAACAACTCGCTGTGGCTGCTGGTAATCCCGGCCGACCTTCGAGAAGAGATTTGTCATGCATGTCATGACGACCCGACGTCCGGACACCTTGGATACAGCCGGACACTGGCCCTTATTCATGAAAAGTATTACTGGCCCAAGCTCCTCAAAACCGTCAACCTCTACACCCGATCCTGCCACTAGTGCCAGCGACGCAAGAAACCGCCGACGAAGTCGGCAGGTCTCCTGCAGCCGATTCTTCCGCCAACTACACCGTTCCAGCAGATCGGAAAGGACCTACTTGGTTATTTTTTGCCGTCGACCCTGGGAAACCGGTAGATAATCGTCGGCACAGATTATCTCACGCGGTACGCAGAACGTAAGCTCTTCCTTGAGGGACGGCTGTTGAAGTCGCCAAGTGTTTCATCGAATCCATCGTAATCCGGCACGGCGCTCCCGAAGCTCTGATTACAGATCGCGGATCATCGTTAATGGCACAGCTGACCCAAGAAATCCTCCGGCTCAGTCACACCAGCCATCGTCGTACTACTGCGTACCACCCACAGACCAACGGGCTGACGGAGCGACTCAACAAGACAATCGCCGACATGATTTTAATGTACATCGACGTAGAGTACAAGGCGTGGGACGATGTGTTGCCCTACGTCACGTTCGCCTACAATACGGCGGTGCAAGAGACCACTGGATTCACATCTTTCCAGCTGGTACATGGTCAGAAGGTAACGACCATGCTGGACGCGATGCTGCCCCATAAGCCAGCTGACAATGAAAGCAACGATGCCCAGGTGGTTGCTCAACGTGCCGAAAAAGTCCGCCAGCTCGCCCGACTCCTGATCCAAGACCAGCAACGCGTCGACGCGGGCCGCTACAACCTTCGTCGCAGGGACGCCCAATTCCAGCCCGGAGACAGGGTGTGGGTGTGGACGCCCATCCGTCGCCGCGGCCTTAGTGAGAAACTGCTGAAACGGTACTTTGGACCATACAGGGTACTTTGTCGCCTCGGGGAGCTGAACTACGAGGTGATGCCCGACGGAACACGAACATCGTCACGCCGCCCACCACGACCTGAGGTCGTCCACGTCGTGCGCCTGAAGCCGTACTACGCTCGATAGGACTGTGGACCTTATGTGCTCCAAAGGACTCTTCTGCTTATCGTTCTTTTTTTATTTTTGTATTGTGTTGCATCGGGGCGATGCACTTTTTAAAGGGGGGAGTAATGCCACGTACGCAGCTGGCCAAGTACCTGCCTCCCACGCGAAAAGCCAGGGTTCGATTCCTGGGAGCGACGTGTCGTTTGTTTATCCCTGCATTTTAGTGTTCTGAAAAATTCAAGAATCCTGGTGCTTGTTCGAGGTTGGAATGTTCTACGCGTCGAACTTTCCTCCGCCAATTTTTCCAGAAGCTCACGCGTGTACATAAAGAGCTAGGCGTAGCAAGCACCTTATATACACGCGTGAGCTTCTGTGGCTCGCGTAGCAAGCCACAGTCAGCTTCGCCCCCGCGCTCGACTCTGCTGTCACGCCGACCTCGACGCCCGCGACGCTCTGTTCTCTTCTGTTGTTATCGTTTTTTCCTTTTATTTTTGGGCACAAGTTTGCCCCATTAAACGTTTAGTTTCTCTAGTTATTATCGCCTCATCAATTGTCATTCGTGACAATATTTAGAATCGTGTCCACACTGGTGGCACTTTCAAATACATATGGCTGGCAGCCTAAACAAAACGTTCTGTAGTATGGGAAGAAGACGCACGTCGCAATCTATGTTGCTGCGGGTGAAACACCATTAGTTGCTGGAGAGATAAAATGGGCATATCTGTTTGCAAGCCACGTTTTAATAGCAAAAACATATCTAGTTTGATGTGTTGCGTCTCGGTAACCATGACATGAAACGGTTCATTCTCAATTCATAACGAGCTGAAAGGAAGGATGTAAAAGGTTATAGTTTCGCTTACTCACCGGCTTGCTTTTGGACCTGAAATCAAGAGACATGAATACATTTTAGTGACCGCAACATCTCTAGTTAAGATCGCCAAAGTAAGTTCCTTAATAAATAGCCTGAATGGGAAGCGCTCCTGTGAATTATTTTGCACCTCTGGAACAGAAGAACTTCGAATGACGTTTAGTTAAACGGAATTTCGGCCAATGTAAAATTCACTTGCAATTCAAGTTGTCAGCTGGCTCTGGTTCTCCAATTTTCTAGCTGCTTTTACTCTGAATGTCTGTGGAGTTTTTGTTTCGCACGAGTATATGAGGGAAACCAAGAAAGTGACCGGTATGAACTTCTGGAGGTCGGACAGTTCGTAGTCCCAGCTTCCCCCGCTAGAAGCGCTTAGCGGCACCCCTTCTGAGATGCTTTGCCAACAGACGTCGTCCGTTTTGTAGTAGCAGCATGTTGTGAATTTGTTCCCATCACTTCAAATTTATTTCTCGGTTTTCGCAAATATTGTTTTGAAGGAACAGCCTGCGTCCGTAAATTTTTGTTTTTTTCTTAGGAAAACCGGCGTCGGAAACCACTGATATGCTTCAAACAGCTTACGAAAAAATGCTATGAAGAAATAGGAGGTGTACTAGTGGTTTGCTCGCTTCACGGCCGTTAATCACTTGATCGAAGGCCAATCTTGTTCTGTGCAACCCTCAACCTCCTCAACTAGTGAAACCGTCAGGAAAATTCGGGCATTGTTTACTTCGAGTATGTCATTTCTGATGAAACTGTTTATCAGGTGTTTTACCAGGGAGTACGCTTGAAAAAAAAAATCAAAATATGTATCATTTTTTTTCGAATTCACAAATTGGTTACCAACAATCCTACCCTCGACAGGTGATCTTCCCGAGGGTTCTGAATCATTCGGGTGTTCATGGAAATGAGGCGGCCAACTCCTTGGCCTGCGACACATTACCAGGACCCCTTTGTGTCTGAGGGAATTGGTATGACTCGCTGGAGAATCTAGTTTCAAAACGGGCTCAGCGAGGGGAAGTCCTGGCTAACTTACTCAAGTTCTTCCACAATTTTCCATCTTTTGACCCATCCTTGTCTTGGTTGGAAATTAACTTATGGCGCTCAGCTCAAGCCTTTTGCCCACCCACTCCCCGCCAGCTTCCCTATTAGATTCCTCCTTAAGTGCCCCACTTGCCATCCACCCCCCCCCCCCTGCGGGGCCTTTCCAAATACCCCAAAGCTACTGTGCGACCAACCTTCCACCCTCCCATCCTACTTCAATGTTTTCGCCTCCCTCACCCCCCCCCCCCTCATCAGCGTCCCGGAACTCTGGTGCAGTGGCTCATTCCCTGGCATCCTTCTTGTTTTCCTTCCAGCGGGCCCTGGTCACTCACGTCCAGACAACACTCAAGAGCCGTGAATCAGGAAGACCATGAGGCCCTATTCTTAGACCCGGAGTGGGCGTCCCTTTCACAAAAAAGTTTGAACACAAACATGCCGCAAGAATTTGGTCAAACGACGCCGGTCACCAAACTCACTCGGAAGTGGTGCCATTAAGACTGCTAGTGTCTTAAAGGGAAGATGGGGCACTTCTGCATTTGAGAAAAAACGCTTGAATTGTGTTCATTTGGCCGTTAGAATAACAGATATCACAATTATATTTCAATAAAACGCGCCGGAGAGCCATAAGAGCAATTTCAAAATAGGGCGGAAGCCCCGCCTCCGTAGCCTTGGGCAGCCAAAAGATCTGTCAATGACGTCACGTACAGCGACTTTCTTTCGCGTTTTCTCGCGTTCAACAATACTTGCGCAGCAAATGGTTTGGATATTCGGGTTAACGGGGTAAAAATACACTAGAATTCACTTCTAACTCATTTTTTCAAGAAGCTCCTTAGCTTCCCTTTAAGCTGGTACTACGATCTGCTCGCCCTCCAGAAACTCATTCCTGTTACTTTTGGGTCTCTCTCGTATATATTCTTTTTCTAACACTGAATCGTTGTAACTAAAACAAAATGAGTTGTATATATCTACACGCATTACATTTTTTGTTTGGGGTAATGGGTTTGTAACACGAAAAATTAGATAAAAACACCTCATTAATTGCAATCCTTCGTGTTCGGAATAAAATTTTTGCTTTCTCGCCTTTCAGGATACAGCTTATGTATCAACGGGAACAACTTTTATGGCATTAGATTAAAACCTAATTCCGCGCATTCTTTTTGTTCTTTTTTGTTAATTGAAGAATAGTGTACCAGACAGCTGAAGTGAACGTTAGTGTACTCAGAACCAAGATGTAGAACTGTTAATCACTTCACTTAGGGTTCAATATTTTTTTGTTCCGCTTTCGTTTGGCTCAGTCATTCATAACAAAATATTGGTTTGGTTACCAGCTTTGACAGGTTCATATTAATTTATACATCTACATTAGACCATTCCCATGCTTTTATGCAGCTTTTGTTGAGCACCCACTACTTCCAGTAGGGGGGCAAAAAGTTGGTCTCTAATGGGAACACGGGAACAGCAACGCGATGCGGCTCGCTAACACCGTGCGCTTGCTTGGGCAGGTCACGGCATGCATCCAGTCCCTCGTAGCCTAGTACGACCCTACCGCGTTCCCAGGGCCACTTTTCAACGACGCCCAGATACAGCTGGGATACTACTATCATCGAACCTTTGTGTTTTCTACCGGACGGTTTGTGCCAGAACCTCCCTTTCCCAAGCAAGGCAACTGCATTGACACACGCATCATCGTCTTCTGATATATACTGCTGGCATCTGCTCGGCTCCTCCAGTGGGCACGAGAACAGCAACGCGATGCGGCTCGCAAACACCGTGCGCTTGCTTGTGCAGGGTAGTACTTGTTCCAACCCTTTTCACGGAAAGAAATCTAACAATTTATGGTTGATGTTGTTCCCGTTCCCGGGGATTTTGCTGTTTTTGCTTGCACTGTGTTGACGCGTTCGGCCAACTTATCCTACTTTACGGGGACGTAGTGCAGAATCCCGGAACCACGCGGTCTCAGGTGTCTCAGGAACTAGGTTTCATGACAGAGGCACAACTAAAACAATTTGATATGTTCACTCTCTTACAAGGTGTCAACGCCTGTACAATAAAAATGCATATTAAACAATCGCACCTAATCAAATCTGTAAATGAGATTAAAATAAATTAGAAGTCAATTCAGGGTAAAGGCACGGAAATCGATAAGAGACTGTCGAGGCTAAAAGCACCACTTGTGAGGTCGTCCAACAAGAGCTAGTAACGTTGCGCCAACAAGTTGCATCCCTTTCAAGTGATAAATCCACGTTGAAGGTTAGTGAAGCAGAACTATAAGATTGATCTCGACGGGATAATTTGCATTTATATGGCTTGGATGACGCTCAGTCAGAAACTTGAACTCAAACAGAAGGTAAACTGCTGAATGCTATAGCGACACCTCTCAACCTGGTCATCCCTAGTCACACCACTGAACAAGCGCACAGGCTTGACACATTCTCAGTCAATAAATGCAGACCGATCATAGTGAAATGCTTGTCTTTTAAAATGAAGAAACCAATTTTATTTAAAGTGATCAACTGAAGCCTAGCGGCATAATGTCAGCGAATATTTTTCACCCACTAGCAGACATGCAAGGAAGAAGCTTGTGGAATTTGACAAATCACACAACGGTATATTTAAATTGCGCTATAGCAAGCTCTTTATGAACAACAAGTGTTTTAGTTACAATCCCCTTATCGACAGTGTCTGTGAGCTTGAAAACACCTCTAGAACTCAGGTTTATCAAAAACCAGCTGATAACGACGTAACTGATTTGGCTTCCAACGCTCGGCAATTACAAGTCGTGAGGGGCAGTGGCTGGTCTTCGTTGACAAAACAAGTTTCTTTTCTGTTTACTTACATTCGTAGCATTCTTCCAAAATGGACGATTTATGTTCTGTTATCGATTCCACTGATGCTGACATAATCGTTTTGACTGAAACCTGGCTTTCGGCAAAGGTTGATAAGGGCAAACGTTTCAATTGCAACAAAAATTTCAGTGCGTACCGACATGAAGGAGGCCAAAAGTGCGGTAGGGGCGTTTTGATTGCTGTGTCTGATTGCTTTGAATCATACCTCGTTGACATAAGTAACAACTTGAAAATTATAATTATAATACAATTAAATGCAAAGGTGCAAGCGGACCAGGCGGATTTTTTCGTTCGCTCACCAGTCACCTAGCTGTGTTGGGAGATTTATGTTTGTCCTTTGTCCCTCTTGTTCCCCTTCTCCAGGGATTATTTTCGTCATTTTTGAAAATTGTGTTTGCTCATCTTCGCTTTCGCCACTCGGGGTTGATTCTGGGAGCCTGTTATTGTCCCCGTGCAGTAGCTCTAACTTCGTTCAATATTTACATGACGCTATCAATAAAGTTTCTGTTCGTTTTCCTAGTCTCACCCTAATTTTAATGGGTGACTTTAATTATTCCACCACAGTGTGGTTGAGCGAACGACCATTTTCGAATCCCTTTTCAAGGGAATGATACGAATTTTACAAATATGTCTTGATTTCAATTTTTCGAAACTTGTTACACAACCTACGAGAATAACTTCATCTACATCAAACATTCTAGACCTTATATTTTCTACTAAGCTCGACATTGTTTCTTCTATATCCTGCCTACCTGGCTTGAGTGACCACTCATTGATTCATTTTGAGCTTAAGGGTTCAGTATCTTGTGCTTTTGATAATACTAAACACGTCAGAGATTATAACAGAGCTTCCTTTGAATCAATTAATCGTGAGTTGTGAATTTTCTTAAATGACTACTTACAACGATTTTCGTATCGATCCGTGGAAGAAAATTGACATCTATTTATACGCACAGTTCAGTCTCTTGAGCACCTTCATACCGCTAAGATCCATTTCTTATAATTGCCAGTGTCCATGGTTTAATCAATCCCTTAAACAATTGTCTAACAAGAAGAAACGTCTTTTTCGATCTGCAAAGAGCTCTAACTCTCAGCAGCGTTGGGACGCCTATGCGTCCGCAGCTAGTGCTTATAGGACAGCCATTACGAACGCCAAAGATGTGTTTTTGTAATGTTACCCTCCCAGCATGTTGAATAATAATCCCAGACAATTCTGGAACTCTGTAAATAAAAAAAATGATAAGTGTGCTGTGTCTGTCAGATATACTGATTGTGGTGATATTCCTAGCAGTGATTGTGCAAGTGTCTTCAACAAAATGTTTGTGTGGCACTCTTATCCTCCCAGATTGCTTGTATTCCTGAATTTTCTACCAATGCATATTTTCCAATGAATTACATTTGTATTGACACTATAGGCATGACCAATGTGATAGATACTCTCAAAATTTTGCCGTCTGCTGGTATTGAAAACATCAATTCTAAATTTATGAAAAACACGAAAATGGACAGTGCAATTATTTTATTTAAACTTTTTGAGCAGTCTATGGAGCTTGGTTTTATCCACGATTATTGGAAGATTGGGAGAGTGATTTCTTTGCATAAATCAGGTGACAAACATTCTTTAACTAACTATCGTCCCATGTCAATCACTAGCATAACCTGAAATATTCTTGAAATATATCATACACTCTCACCTTGCTAATTTTTTAGAGTCTAACTCTTACTTTTGTAAAGCTCGAAATGGCTTCCGGAAATTATTTTCTTGTGAGACTCAGCTCTTGTGTTTTACCCCTAACCTTCATTTCATTCTTGACCGCGGCTCTCAGGTAAACTGTATTTTCCTAGATTTTTTTAAAGCTTTCGACAAGGCCCCTCACTCCCTCCTTATTAAAAAGTTTATCAAACTTAATTTAGGCCCTAACGTCGCTGCATGGCTACGTTCGTTTCTTACTAATCGATCGGAGTTTGTAAGTGTCAACGATGTGGATTCCCAACCGTCACCAGTCACTTCAGGTGTTCCCCAGGGCTTTTCTGGGGCCCCTCTTATTTCTTATCTATATTAACGACCTACCTAACAATGTATGTTTATCTGCCAGTATGTTTGCAGATGACTGTGTTATTTATCGTGCAATGAATAATGACTCTGACATATCTCTCCTTCAGTCTGATGCTGACTCTATCTCTGAATGGTGTAGCTTGTGGCGCATAAACTTAAATACTGCTAAATGTAAATACATGTGTGTGTCTCGTCCTAACAAAACACGTCCTGTTTACTCCATCGATAACTTTCCTCTTGAGTATGTGCCATAATACAAGTATCTGGGAGTGCACATAACTTGTGACTTCTCCTGGAAAGCTCAAGTTGAACATATCGTTAACAATGCTAATCGCATGCTTGGTTACCTTAAAAGAAGCTGTGCTTTCATGCCTATTTCATTGAAACTCATTCTTTAGAAAGACCTTGCTCAGAGTAAGTTTGAATATTCTGCGTCTATCTGGGACCCCGGTCTTGAATCGCTCATTTCTGAATTAGAATCCGTCCAAAATCGTGATTCCCACTTTATTCTTTCTAATTACAATCGTACCGCTAGCGTAACCGTAATGAAAACCAGCTTATCCTTGCCTAATCTTTCTATGCGCAGAAAAGTGTCTCGCTTGAGTTGGTTCCACAAATTATAAAATCATTATTTATCTCTCAAGCAACGGCTACTAACACAGCCTAATTATCTCTCAGCACGGAACGATCAGAGATTCAAAGTTGGCATTCCATCCTGCAGCACTAACGCATATTATCATTTCTTTATTCCCAGCACCTCTTTGTATTGGAATCACCTTCCCATGGATGTTGCCGAAATCGTGGACAATAAGAGTTTTAGAAATGCCTTGACTAACATGTATTGCTTCACAGTACTATAGTCCTCCTGCCGTTTTGCTGTTGTTTATTTTTTTAATATTTTTTAACCCAATCCCCTCAGTAGCGCCTTTGGCACTGAGGTTAAAATAAATAAATACGTTAATAAATAAGCATTTTTATGTCAAAAACAAGCTTTGGAATACGAAAGATGTCTTATTTTCCTCAAAATATGTAAACCTCGCTGTATCACCGCTCATTTCACTCACACTGTTTTACGGGCGCCAGAGCTGTTCTTGTTTTTGTAATGCAGTGTAGAACTTTTACTACCTTTAAGGTCAATGTTTTGTTAGCATACGTCGGTATGTTTTGTTTAAACGTTGGAGTCTTCGTTGAATAAACATAAAATGTCCATCAAATGCGACAAGTCAAGAACCTTATAACAGTGGACTTCTTCCTGCCAACAGCTATTTTAACTTAAATCATTTGGTTGCAACGCATCTTGTGTGTCTGTTTGAAACTACTGTTTTCATAAAAAACGCTTAATTTATCTCAGCATAAGTAGAACCAATTAACTTTAGGGGAATGTGGAAATGCAAACCTAACCGATCACATTTACACCCTAAAATGTTTATACATTGCTGCGTTTAAGAACTTAATAATTTTTTGATTGTATTTTATGTCCTTCATTGCCCTGATTTTACCAGGCTCGATTGGCCTGCTTTTGATTCAAGCATCGAAGACTTAAAAATGACATTGAGAGCGCAAGCACGCTGGACGAAGCCGTCTTCTAACTATTTAGTCACACGGTCGCGAGTCAATTAATATGCGTTATATTGGTGACCGATAAGAAAGCGCGTATTTCATGCTTATTAAATGGGCCAAGACAGAGAGAAAAAAGGGCGTCCTGGAGTGCAATGTATCATTTATGTACATGTCCTAGGTGTCGGTACAAACTAGAAATCAACAGTATTCTTGTTTTATACTTAGAGATAGCTTAAGTTTACGCCACAGGCCCCCTTTTTGCTCGGAATTTAGGAAAAAGTAAAATCTGTGGCGAAAAATATGGTATCGCTCCTTCCAATTATCAATAATGAAGTTTAATAACGAGCAACGAAAGAGGTCTATGCTGTTCTAAGGATTGAACTTTTTGACTCGCGTTTTGTTTTCTGTCATCTTGTACTGTGGAGACTTTGGGACAAGAAAAACCAAGCTTGCTCTACATGTCTTAAAACATTTACACCCTGCGTTTGTAGTGATATAAGCTGATATATCTTAAACTTAGTCGCTAAACATTAACTTTTTTTTATTATTTGTTCTAAAAAATATGAACCTTTATAACTCCCAGTCCTGAGAAAAAGAAGTTATGTTCAGCTCTGCGTCATCTGGTTTAGAAATTCTAGAAAATAAATAGTCAACAGCAGCCGAGCTGCGGAAACGGCTAGAGCGGAACCGACACACGCTTAATTATGTAGGACGATCTTTTTAAGTTTATAGGAAACACCACAAGCCATTCAGGTGGTCACTTAGGCACTCGTCAACAAAGCCAAAGCACACTTCAGGAATCAAGCAGTTAGAACGCAGATACCCTCAAACTACGCGTCTCCAATGACTAGGGGACCAATTTGAAGTCGAGGAAAAAAGCGGGAGGAAGTCGAAAGGTGATTCCACGCAAGAAAAGAAGAGATGGAAAGAAAGGGACGGCGTGCGGAATTTGAAAGGTGCTCACATTTTATTACACCAAACCGTTTTCTTATGAACCGCTAACCGCCAGATGTGAAAAAAACTCCGTTCCGGTTTACGTTTAATATCGAATGTCCATTGAAATCTTTGGTTTATAATCAGATTGTTGAAAAATAATAGTTTTGACTAATTTTCCGGTTTGGTAGGGTTTGCCTCGACAGCCCGCTCAGAACGAAACTAGGAAGTGATGGTAACGTGCGCGTAAGGGTATATGAACGACGCAACAGATATTACGCTATAACATGATCGCGGAGGGTTTGACCATAAAGCCTTAAATGATTTATCGATCCTAACGCGGGAATCAGATGCCACAAAGGTGGCAGGTGAGACCCAAGTAACAAGAAAGGCAAACTCACCAACACGAGTAGAAGTGCAACAGCTAGATGGAAGGAAAAGGACGACGCCATGGCTTGTACTCTAGAAGTGTCTGCTCTACACCTTGATGTAATATGTGCGTTGTATATTCGCTGGATATCACATATCATTCACCAGTTTGTCATCCACGTACTCTAGCTGTTGGGTAAATAACGATAAAATATGGCGTGATTCGGCATTTGATAAAAGATTGAAACATCAATTGTCTTGTTTCTTACACGGTAGTTCGGCTAAAAAATATCGATTGCTCATAGGCGGCGATCTACCTCTCTGAAAAATTTCACACAAACACGGGTCAAGTTGATTCATTGCGTGCTTGTACTGGGAATGTAGGTGGACAAAAAAACGAGTAGCGAACAATTAAAAAATGTATTTGTGTAAAACCAGCCCTTACAATTGTGGTCAATAAACATTAAAGAAAGTTTAAAACGGTATATAAAATTCATACACTTTTATAATATAATAATAATTATAGATTATGGTACCTTTGTTAAAAAAATCACATTAGATTTGTTTTGTAGCGCTGTACATAAAATGTAAAGAAAAATACCGGATGGGCAATACGGAACATTTTCGCATGTGCCTGAACGAATTTTCATTTAAACATGTTGAGCAGAAGGCTTCATGCATTTGTATTACGAAATATTCGTTCTTAGTTGTTCCGGACTACAATGGAGATATTAGCGGACACTTGGAAGTTATGATAATAATATTATAAACATATCATGTAAATAAGAATCAGTTTATTCCGGTGCCCCTAATTACCTGTCGCTCTTGTTACTCGCGACAACAAAGAAATACTACCAAAGATATAAACTAGAAGGAAAACATTCGTGTGAAAAAGGAATTAAAATGCGTTTACAATGGCGGTTATTGCCCAACAAAAAAGAACGGTTGAAGAAACACAAGTGGGAGTTGACATCCACAGTGTTGCCTGCAGCTACCCGGAGCGAACAGTAGTTTTGGCCGGCCATTGTAACTATTGAGGTATCAACTGTATTGACTGTTTAATTCTCTCAGCCTGTTGTGATTTGTCGGAGAGCAAAGAGTTACTGTCAGTTACTTTGTTTTCCAGCCTAACACAAATTGTCCTAAATCCTACATGAAATGGTTCCGTTCTTCATCTCCTCTTTTCATCTGACCCCGATTGTATTTCCGCTTATCATATTCTTGGAGATATTGGCAACCACAGGATCGCCCTTGCCGATTTAACAGTTTCTCCGGCTCAGCGCCATGTTATAAGAAAAACCTTAAACTTAATCTATGATGGACGCCAACAAATTGTCGTTCTTTTTTCGCTCTTTTTTAAACGACTTCTTGACACTTTTTAACACATGGTTCGTAGCTGAGATTTGGATTGTTCTAAGGATAAAATAAATAAACATTCCAAGTAGTGTATTCCGTTAGTTCTTAATACCACAACTTAACCAGCGCTTGGTTTATCTACTATAATTTTAGAAAAATCTCAACAGGAAAAAAAAAAACTGGCATTTTTTTTTGCAGCCAAGTTATGAAATACTCCGGGAGCATGGTCTAAATACAACCAATCCTAAACAAATTACGTATGATAATATTCGAAATTGATACTTAGTTCCTTAATTACGACCTCACTAACAGGTTTATAATGTTTCTCACCAACACTCGAAGGTTCAGGCAGGTGTTCCGGCCTAGAAATTAAAACCTCTTTCATATCATCCGTGACAGTAGTGGAACATGTCACCCCATGACTCATTTATATTTAACTCCAACAATATTTCAGAGTTCAGGGGCAAGTAATTTACACTAGGGTTGGCGTTGTGTCCTGCAAACACGAGTATCGATAACATTGCATTCAAAACGTGCGGAAATGCAAGCACCATAGAACGCTTGCGTGCTTACTCAGCTTGTACTGACGATAACATCTCGAAAACGTCTACTAAAATTTCAAGCAATAAGTGATCTATTCTCTTTTGCCACCTTTTTCAAAGATCACTTGATTCATTTGATTCATTGGAAACTTTCAAAAGTGATTCCCGTGTTTAAATTTGGAAAACGCAATAATCTGACTAAGTGCGGAGTCATCTCTTTCACAAATATCCCATCAAAAATATTCTCCCATCAAAAATATTCAAACAAGTCATCTACTCGCAAACCATGAACCACCTTAATAACTTCAGCTATCTTCACCCTCACAAACTTGACATTCGGAAAGTGAGTTGTAGTGAAACTCAGCTACTTTATTTTTATCAGACGATTATATCACCTTCATTGACTCTTGTACGAAGGATGTCACATTGATCGATTTCGCTAAAGCATTTCATACTGCCCCTCATCAACGTTTACTCCTAAAACTTTCTGAACTAAGCATAAACAATCATGTCATGAGTTCAATTTTATTATTTTTTACTAATCGCAAGCAGTATATTTTATTTTTTTTTTGCAAATGAAAACACCCCTCCCGCATTACAATGAAATCCAGAGTTCCCCAGGGCAGCATCATGGCACCAGTTTCCGTTCTCAACTACATAAATCACCTACCCTCACTAATCTCGCCTTCTGTAGCGCGTTTCATCGACGATTGTGTTCTGTACCTCCGAATGGCTTATTCTACCCTCTCAGAAACTTTTCAACGAGACATTGGAATCCAAATAAAAGGGTGCTTAAGATGGCAAATGAACATTGTGGTTGCTAACACCAAAGTAATGTTTTATATTTCTTATGAAAACTACGTTGCTTTCTGCTCAATTTTCTCCGCTTCAATCTCAGCTGTTTCCTCACATAAGTACCTTGGTATTAATTTTACGGGAGATCTCAATTTTAATGATCGCATTGATAATATTGTTAAAAAAAGCAGAAATAACACTTCCATTTCTCAGAAGGTATTTGTATTTAGCACAAACACTATACTAAAACATTTTACACAAGTAAGAAAGTAAACGGGTGTCTACCGGGAACCCTTTAGTCATACCGGTCGCCCGTTTTAGTCAAACCGGTCACTCGTTTTGCCACGAGGGGTCACTCGTTTTGGGCAAACGATTGACTCGTTTCGGCTTAGGTGTTGCCCGTTTGTTCAAACGGGTGACCAGTTCACCCAAGTGGGTCACCGGTGTCCGGCAAACAGTACCGCTTTAATCAAACTGCTGGCTTGATGCGAGGTAAGCACTTTTGACCCTGTAGTACAGAGCAACGGCACGAGCATGGCTGTTCGACCCGCATGTAGTTTCCAGAGAGCTGTTTTGAATTTCAGTGCACTTGTCATCAGTGTATGCAAGACCAGACCACGACGTAGCTATCGCGATCCGAGAGACTACTGCGCCTTGGTCTCACTGATCGCACTCGCACTGCTGAAATGTGAGTGTGAAACTGTCAACAACCATTGCTTGCTGGAGATGCAAGACGCAGCTTTGTCGTCGCTACTCCTTTGCCTAGTCGAACGCCTGCGAAGTCCTTCCAGGACTCGGCGTAGTCAACGCGCAGCGCCTTTCAATAACCGATGGTAACCTTCAGTTTGAGCGCTCTGGCTGTTGTCGCGGAAGTGTATTTTAGCGGGGGTTCATAAATACTCGCAGACTGCCAAAAGGAGCCAGAAAGGTTGCGGTGCTGCGCGGGCGGTGCGCCGAGCACTGCAAGAACTTCCCAAGCGTTCGCAAGGCTAAGTATTCTCAACGACACAGCGGCGACCTGAACAACAGACAGCGAAAGGTGCTCGAGAGTCCCATGCTCAGATCTCAGGACAGCGAGCTCTTTCGGCCTGATGGAGGCGCAGTCGGCTCTCGTGTCCCGATTGCTACGTCTTTGCTCTCCCTATTCTGATGGCATGTGCACTGAGACTCACAACAGCTCCCTGGAGACAGCATGCGGTCAAATAGAAAAGTCTATAGCGCGATATAATTTCGTGACAACGTGTCCACAGTAGTACTCACTTCGACAAGGCGTAAGGAGCTGCGTTTCTTGGAGCCCACAACTCTACAATGAGTTGCCATCGCGATGTGCAGGTTGTTTATTAGTGACAGAAATAAAAACGCAACTTACAAATAAAAAAAAAAATACGGCTCAAACCTAAGCTGCGCTGTAGACTCCGCAGCTCAATAATAGCACATTTTGTTTCCGAAGGGCAGTTGTATATGTAAAAAAACTACAATTTCTTAAACCATCTATCATAAACGCCACAACGAATAAAAGATTATCTATATGAAGTAACAATTTCAAAGAAAGAAGTGTACCGATATTTCTTTCTTTAAGTATATTTATGGACATCGTGCGCAAAACTAAGTCGCGGTTAATTCTGTATTTCAATTTAGAATGTGGGTTTTACGGTGCAAAACATGATCTTCATATTTCCCGTTTTTGGTTAAATTTGGAATGAGCAGTTCCTTTCAAACTCAAAAAACCAGCTTTCAATTAATACAACTGTAATGGAGATAACTACTGTATTGCAGCCGTAATCCACTATAATGCAGCAGCCCCGCTAACGCGTTATTGACTGGAGAGTAGACGCCATACGCATTTGAGGCCAATCGTTCCTTTGGTTACGATCACGTGATTACTGTCTCCTAGTGGGGGATAAGGCAGGGTACGGCACCTGCCTGCCTGAAGGCCATGGCTTTTTAGGAAACTCACATTGCCTGCACTGCACTATCAACATTAGGAGGGCTCACAAAATAATTCAAGTGACAAAGTATCTCCCAGGGACGCCCCTTGAAGGTTAATCGTTTTTAAGCACACTCGCCTGCCGACATTGAAGGAGTGTCTGGCACGATAATACAATCCAGAGTGACGTTCCGTCCGTTGTGACGTCATCTACCCTAGGACCGCCACACGATTGTATAAAAAGCCGCGCAGCAACTGACATCATCAATGGGCCAGACGCTAGGATGCATTTCACGAGGCTTAAACAGTATCTGCTCTTCATTCAGGTTCTCGCTTGTGTGGGACCACAGAAGGTTGACAACGTGCAAGCTGCGGAAAATCAAGTGGTATGCTTTATCCCTGTCAAAGAAAGCAGTGCGACGACGCCAACGCTAATGCAAGGCGTCAAGACTTCACCGACGAAGCAGAATGACTAGCAACATAATCTACTGCAGAGTGATGTTACGTCCGGAGTGACGTCATCTACCCACCACCGCCGCAAGACCGTATAAAAAGCCGTGCATCAATTGACACCTTAAATGGGGAAGACGGCAGCAGGCGTCCCACGAGGCTTAAACAATACTGCTCTTCATTCAGGTCCTCGCTTGTGTGGGACCACGGAACATTGACAACAAGTCAGCTGAAGAAAATCAAGTGGTATGCCTTATTTTTGTCAACAAAAGTAGCCCGACAACGCCTACGCTCAAGCAAGGCGTCAAGACTGAACCGACGAAGCAGAATGACTGGCAAGATAATTTACTGCAGCGCAATGTTCTGCACGGTGTGACGTTATCTACCCACCACCGCCGCAAGACCGTATAAAAAGCCGCGCAGCAACTGACATTTGGAATGAGCCAAAAGCTAGGATGCATCTCACGAGGTTTAAACACTGTCTGCCCTTCATTCATGTTCCCGCTTGTGTGGCACCAAGGAAGGTCGACAACAACCTTGCCGCATACAATCAAGTGGTATGCTTCATCCCCGCCAAAGAAAGCAGCGCGACAACACGTACGCTCAAGCAAGGCGTCAAGACCGGACCGACTAAAAAGAATGACTGGCAAGATAATGTAGTGCAGCGTGATGTTCCGTCCGGTTTGACGTCATCTACCCTACCACCGCCCCACGATTGTATAAAAAGCCGCCCAGAAACTGACATCTTGAATGAGCCAGAAGCTAGGATGCATCTCACGAGGCTTAAACACTATCTGCTCTTCATTCAGGTTCTCCCCTGTGTGGGACCACGGAAGATCGACTACAAGCCAGCTGCGGAACATCAAGTGGTATGCTTTCCCTGGCAGCACAAAATGAACGGCCGGGCAATGGCTGAAGCATTTTGGCCAGTCGCATTTCCTCCGGCCTAAGGTCGGTCAAACTACTATGCCCGAGCATGGCTGTGGGCCTTGGCCAAAGACTTGAAGGGACTGGCTGTTGGAGGCTGGCCGATGACCTGTAGCGGGACACAAGCCGAAGGCTAGCGAATAAAGACCGGCCAAAGACTTTGGTATGGACACAGGCCAAAGGTTAGCATCCGCGCACTGGCCAATGCCGTGTGGCCGAAAGCAAGCCGAAGTTGAGCAACAGAACATTGGCCAATGACCTGCGATTGAAAGCTGGCCGGAGCATAGCAAATGGAGGCCGGCCGAAGACTTGTGCCAGGACACATGCCGAAGATTAGCATCTGGGCACTGGCCAATGCCGTGTGGCCGAAAGCAAGCCGAAGTTTAGCAACAGGGCATCGACCGGTGTCCTATGATAAGAGGGAGGCTGGAGATTAGCAACTGGGCATCAGCCGTATATTAGATGTCAGGTGCTAGCCGAAGACGGTTGACCGGGCACAGGCTGATGACATGCAGCTAGACACAGGCTGATCCCTTGCAACTAATCATAGGCTGGCCCTACAGCCGAGGTCACACATTGGTGAGTGACTTGCAGTTAGGTATTAACCTTGCAATGATTTCATGGACGCACTGCAGAATATGAGCCTGTGCCCGACAATTTGCCTGCACAATTTTCGGAAGTTGTATGAGTTACAATCAACCACTTGAGATCAAATGTCGGGATGCACAAACTCATTGGGAACTAGTTTGTCTTGTTAAAACAAAAAAGGCTGAGGATTTTCTGGGACTATTTTTATTTAACCTTTTCGATTTCTTCATTCCGCCTCTTGCTTTGCTCACCATCACGGTTGACAAATGACCACAGCCATCCCTTTGCGACGTCTTGAACTGCCGCTTCGCTCAAGTCCGCATACTTCGCCTTGCCGGTAGCTGAGAAAAAAGAGCATTCACTTTATACACACAATTACAGTCGAACCGTTTTATCGAACTCGCAAGAAACCCTCTACCAGTCAAACATACTGAGTAATTCAATATAAAAGTTGGAAGAAATTTGACAACAAACAAGAATGCCACATTTAGGAAAGTTAATAACTCTCAAAGGAGTATATGTACGTCATGATGGACGCGCCAAGCAGCTATTCAGTGGCCGTTTCTTTCATTTTTCAAGGTCTCCCCGGCTCATCCTCTCCCCACTCCCTCCGCAGACGAGAATTTTTTTCTCTTCCGGATGGTCAAGCCGGAAGAGCCGCCTCTGCAAGCTGACAGCTGCAAGCTTTTCTCTTGAAAGAGAAAAGCCAGCTTGCACTGCAAGCTCGCTTTTTTCTTTCAAGCGGCCTCAACGCCGGCAGGCGCGTTGGCGAAAGCCAGCTCTGAAAGCTGGCTTTCCCACAAAGGCTTGCCTGCATTGAGTGAAAGCCAGCTTGCAGAGCCAACGGCGCTCTCGGCAGTTCAAGGTATCGGGAGACACTGCAATTTTCGCTCGATGTAACCACAATTTTCGCTCGATGTAACCGCATTTTTCGCTATGCATTTTCATTGCAGATACTAGTCTGTTCAAAAATAGTTCGATACAAGGGACAGTTAGAATTAACTGGGTTCAATATAATTGAGTTTGACAAGTGAGAGACAATGTCATGCACAATCATGTGATACCAAGATGGGCTGAAGTTGCTTCACTTTCTTGGATATACATTGCAAGTAAAAAAATGAAATGGTGACCATTGTTATGCGCAATGCTCATGTGATCATTTATAGGGGTACATTAGAATTCTAAACACTTGTATTAAAAATTGATTAAGCAACCCCAATTTCTTTAGCCAGAATTGAACAAAAAACGGCAGTTATTAGAGGTGCAGATATTTTATCAACTGCAAGAAACTCCGTCACTGATCATTAATTGCCATTTTGGAGGTTTCATTGATAACCCATTTCACTGAAGACTGCATGGGATCAAGATTTCTAAAATTTAACTTTCTCGTTCAGAAGAGCCCCATTTGACTGAGTTTAAGAGTATATACCATTATACTGTTCAATGACCATGCAATGCGTGAACTTACTTCTGGAACTCAACCTTCAAAGCCACTTGGGTGGGGCGAGACTTTGAAAGTCATACTGATAGAATGGGACTAGCATAAAATTGTCAGAAATAATAAGGCCTGTGAAATTTTAAGGAAATGTGGATATATTTTGGTTATACATGATAAAATAATACAGTGCAAGAAGATATAAAAGGAAGAGACACACCGGATAGAACAGAGGGCTCTGTTCTATTTGGTGTCTCTCTTCCTTTTATATTTTCTTGCGCTGTTTCAAAACACAAAGAAATGCTAGTTTTGACTTCTCAACTGAGTTGCCAAGATGTAAAAAAAGAACTAGTTATCAATCAATTGTATTTCTAAAGTGGGGCCTACAGACATGCCACCATTTTTACACATGCACACTTATTAGGCAGAAGGGAATGATGTTGTTCACTTGCAGTTGGTAGCTTTAAAACAGGTAACATTTGGCGGCTCTTCATATAGGCCAAGGACAAGTGCAAAATATCTCAGAACAATGGTGTGCTAGAAAGCATTGGAAAACAATGCCATTTTCCTCCGCCAAAATAGCATGTATGCAAGTAAATGGTGGTACAGCGTCCCGGCTGGTGCCCCATGCACGTGCAGAGGGCACCAGCACGAGCAGCACACACATGAAGGTGGCTTTGGCAGGTTTGCAATTACATGTGCTTGCTGGAAGAAGCGAAGAAATGACGGTGGCGAGTTGCCCTGATGCAATCGTCTACAGGTCAGCACAGTAGCACACGAGTAACGCGTCTTTCAGGGGACTGCGGCAAAAGAAATGTATGCTCAGGGAAAACATAACCGGAAATGTATCACTCCAGTTCTATTCTACCACACACCAATTAGTGTTAGCTTCTCACTTGTGGAAATAAGATGCAGAAAACTGGTTACACTCGCCAGGTCCTTCTCCCTCAGAAATTCTAGTTTTGCAGGCACCTCCTCTCTCATTTCTCCCCACCTAAGGCATATTGACCTGCTTCAAATTTGCCGACACATAGGCCAGCACAAAGCAGATAGACCACGAGAGCTGCATCAGCATTTGGATGGGGCTCGTGTTCTCACTGATCAGACCAAGAACAAGAGATGAAGAAAACATTTCCGAACCTGAGGTTTGAAGAATTCAAAGATGTTGAACCTTTCTAACTTTGATACTAAAAAATGTAACACTGAATGTATCATATTGAAAAATTCGACTATTTTAGTCATTATTTTTCTACGGATTTGTCATACTTCGAACCCGTGAAGTCCAACAGTTTGACGAAGCTCGAACGTTTCCTCTAAAGAACGTCTAACCAAAACAGGATTCAATCAATACCTACATGTTCAGAACACATAGCAACTGCTTTGAATAACATGTGACCACGTTTGAACTCTTCAGATAATGATAGCTGTCGCAGAAGACTGACTCATAGCTCAAAGAGGCAAGCTAACTGGTTGAGTGCTGACCTGCCCAGCAAATGCAGCGAGCTATTTGGGGGTAGCAACAGCTGTACCCATCTTTGTTCTTTGTAAGCTTTGTTTAAACTCTGCTAAACAAAGCTCACACATCAGAAAATTAAGAAATTACTTGAAACTGTAAAACTGGAACCCTCGTGCGATTTGAAGACTTCTAACTTTACAAACTTCTACTTGGAACAAAATTCTTAATCTTCGAATAATTCTAACTTAAACCAAGAAATTTCAAATCTTGAGATATATTTAAAAACTAAATTGCAAAAAGAAAGAGGAAACTGTTGAACTTTAATTTTTATAAACATCGAAAGCTTCGAACTTTGTAAATTCAAACTGTGGCAATGTTCAAAACTTGTTCACTTTGCAACCCTTTCGAACCGGAACCTCAAGAGGTTCACGACACCTCTACCAAGAACACTGCCGAATGCAGATGCGGCACTCGTGTTCAATTTGTGCACTGCACTGGTCTACCTATGCACTGTCAAATTTGAAGCGTGCAGGCCTTGAGATTTCAGAAGGTGTTGTCTAGACCCCCTGGTGGCAATCAGTTCATCGAAGAATGTTTCACAGACAAATTGCTTTGTCGACGAAGACTCTGTTTCAGCAACACATCTTGCAACATTTCATAGTAAGCTTCCTTTTTGATGACAGCCTTGAAATTGATTTTTGGTAACATGAATATCGCCGGACCTCTTTAAGATTGAAGCTCGACCACCAGCGCCCCATTTCTGCCCTTTCGTTTGCTAGCAAAGCTTTCTAAAAAGGCTCGCCGCAAGTTCGAGCCCAAGAATAGATTCATTTTCCCCTTACAAAGCAAGGGGTGACTGCACAAAGCACGACCTGTTAGGAATTGTAGCTTGCTGTCACGCTGCCGATGAAACATCGCAACAGTGAAGGTTGCGTAATGAGTGTTGATAAAATGTGCACTGATAAAAAACTGTTCATCAAACATGCATCGATAGAACGGTAGCACCCTGGGCATCCTGCTGAAATTGCAAAGCGTTAATGTGAGGTTACTAATGGTGCTTCCTCCAAGAGATGTTTGAACTAGCAGCTAGCCACGACTGGCATTCCGCAGCGACCGCTTTCTGTGGACGCCATGAAATTACAAAATTACCTATCTTGGGTGGTGCATGCAGTTTCAGAAATTATTAAAAAGCAAGCGTCGACATCACATTTCAGCCAATCCCGATCCTCTGTTTACGTGCTCTTTAACAAGCCAAGACGTCGTAAATGTTGTCACCCCTTTCAGAGAAGTTCCCTGCATCCAGGTTGTGATACACGCGGCTCTCTTCAGCCCTGTAGGGAGCAGGAAAAAAAGACGTCTTCAAGTAAGCAGGAGTGCACAGGAGATAAAACAAAGAGCAAAATTGAATGTGTTCTGAAAGTAGGGCCAGCTATATTAGCTTGAGATATTTCATAATGTGCCTGAACTAAACCGATACATAGGCTGGCAGAACTGGACCTGAAGTAGAAGACATTCAAACACGAAAAAAAGAGAGATGTTTAGACCGAATCATGAAGGGTGAAACTGTTTTGTAGATACAGAAAACAATGCTACAAAAACTATAGGTATGTAAGCAGTGTTCTTTATTGTGTGGCCTTTGCAATGGCACCCTGAAACAAAGGTAGGACTCATGAACTCCTACCCGCATCTCTGACACTGCTCTGGCAGTCCATTAAAAGGAATACAGGACTGACGCTCTTATTCATGCTGACTGCTTTAGTAATATCCCACCGTGAGAGTGCACAGCACTGGTGACAAAAATGTTTGGATTGAGGCCACATCCGTGGCCTCAAGCCTAGAATAGGCCACATTGCTTATCCCAAAGCTAGAGCATGTCTAAGCACCATGTTCCCAAATGTTCTTGCATTAGAGGTATGGTGAACAACTAAGGCACTTTATTTATTTCTTATTTCAGAGTGCCGTTTCCCGAGCTCAATTTTTGGTCGTCGGAAATAACAGCTTTCATAAATTTGTTTTTCAATCAACAGACCATTTTCAAAAGTTTGTACCAACACCCGGCCACCATTGCTTGCTCACCTACTCTGAGCATGTATTGGACACGGCAGTTGCGTCAGCGTTCGGCATGAATTCAGGTCGTATTGAAAAAGAGCGCTGTGTCAGATTTCGGCGAGGACTGGGATCCAATCACCGGCGTCGTGATTGGATCCGAGTCCTCTCCGGGTCTATTGCAAAACGTAAGTGAAAATAGATTATGTATATAATATTTGAAAGTATGAAAGATCGAGCCCAACAAAGTCAGAAATCAAAGACCATCGAATGGCATTATGGACTACTGGCATTTCTTAGGGGACCCCATGGTCAACACCTGTTCATTTTTGGCTGAGAGAGCTTCCCTGCGCACAGGTTAGCCTGCGCCGGGGACATTCTTGTCTGGAAGCTTGGTTGGACAGCTAGTGCACTAATACCCTAGTTACACAGGCACTCTCAACTGATATTGAGTCAATGAAAGTTGACTCAATCGCGATCAGCCGGAGTTACACGGCGGCGCCAACCGTCATCGAGCCGCTAATGACAGTTGAGTTCAACTGAACTCCCCTACCTCAGCTCAACCGAACGGACTTCCCCAACGGAGGTAAATTGGCACCTGTTCGCGGGACCGCGGCCGCCAACCATCGTTTGCGAGGCACTCACTGTTTCGGAATGCAGGGGGAGGCGTCTAGAAAAAATCGTAGCAGTAAAATTTCCGGGAAGGAATAGGTTTAGGCGTCCGAGCTGCCAATAATACGATTCCGGCTAGCCGGCAAGATTCCAAACGAGCGAAGATGGCGGAGCGACCAGCTGTATAACTGGACAAATAGTAATGGGGCACCCATCATAGCGGGCGGTAACTTGCACCCCCTAGCCTAAAATATGCGCAACCTAGCCCTGAATCTGCTTTGGTACTTGTGTAAACTCCCCTAAAACGCAACAAGGTATCAAACATATTGTACGATATACTTATAATAAATGAAAGGTGTGTCTCCAAGTAAATTACTATAACAATTAGACTGATCACACGGCACAAGAACTAGATTCGTGTTGGCTTTAACTGGGTTCTAGAGTTGAGTTGAGTTCAGTTCAGTTCAATCAAAATTGGGGCCGATAAATGTCGTAGACTCAATGATAGTTCAAAGCGCACGAGTAACTAGGGTATTAGGGTGGCTTGTAAGGTTTAAGGGACAAGCAATCCTAACTGATGTGGTACAGTCTCCAGCAATATGAAATACCCACTCGGAGCGCGTGGCCGAGGCGGTGGCCGAGAGGGGCGCAGTGCACGATTCGGAGAGTTCCATGTTGCTCAGAGGGGAGGCTCGCTCAAGGCTGAACCGCTGTTGGTTGTTTCGGGCACTGCCCAAATTTTTTCATCCAGAATTAAATGTTGCTAACTGAAAGCTCTTAGCTGTCCGTATACATCTTTTGAGTTTTTATTATTTCAATTTTAAGTACTTAATTTTACAATGTGCTGGCACTAACCAGACTAGCCTATACTCAGTGATAAATCAAGATCAAAGAGTGAGGAAAACGAAGGTGGGAAAGAAGAAAACAGATGAAGTGTTGAAAATGAGAGGAGAAAAACCTCCTCTTCTACCTTCCATCTGCTTTCTCCTATCCAGCCTTCGTTTCCCTTGCCCTTTGTTAATGACCTGTCACTGGCTATAACTATATAGCAATTTTACAATCGCATAAGAAGCTAAAGTTATTCAAGCAAATTTTGATTCACATTGAATAAGAATTTATAATGAACAGCCTTATACCGGGACAAGCTCTTCCTTTTGAGGCATCGTCCGAAGAGTCGCTGTCCACATGGCCAGCAGGGCTCCTAGGGCTACCTCCGGTCTGTCAGTCGGAATTGGATGTTCAGGCAGCTGCGACCACGTGATCTGAAGCGTGCTGCAACATGGCTGCATGAGTAAAGATCATATCAATTATACGCTCAAATAAAAACTAAAAACTCGCCAACCGACTGTAGGATTTAAGAATATTCACAGGATGACTCGACCAAGTCCGTGTAATCTGTTCTTTTTCTAAAATTGCATCGAGGACCTGCTACGTTTGCTCATAAGGTGGCTAGTAGGAGATGACTTGCTCTAGCTTCCTCACCAGCCAGCACTTAGAGACGACGAACGCGCTCCCTTCATCTAAAAAGTGCACGACGTGGTAGCCATAGACAAGTGTGGAATCAATACGCATTCTACCGGTATAGTAGAACCTACTTAAGTAAGCCTGGGCAATGTTGGGGGCACCGCCAGCAACCACTAACAAACCACTGCCAGATTTGTTTATTTTTGGGTGAAGAAATCCGCTAAACAAAGTCAAATTTTAAAAAGGTGCTTACGAATGGAGGTTTCTGATACAAGCCTAACGCACTCAACTTACAATAGAACTCTAGCAAAAATTCAAAATAAATACATCTAAAAAACAGTCACGTCTAACCTTGAGCGAGACCCAAAACGTCTGCACTTGACCCACAGTGCATGACATCTTTTTGCCGCACGATTCGAAAAAGGAGCTCGCTGTGCTTACGAGATGCGGCCATAGCCTGAACAGTTCATCATAAATTACAGCGCGACTAGGACAAGGACAGACAGAGGAGAAAACATAAAACACAGGACAAGCGCTGACTAGCAACTGATTCTATTGAAAAGGAAAAACGTATGATGCTGCTGCTGCTCGTGCAGGCATGTTCCTCCGTGGCCCTGGAGCTTCTTCTTTCACTCCAGACGAAACCGGCCAAGTTATCCGAGATCCAAAAAGCCGATCTCGCTCTTCATCAAAGTCACTGTGGGCTGGCTCACACACAAGGGTCCGTTTTTTGTTATATGGTACGTCTCCATCAATTCTCGGGATAGCTTATGGTTGTGACGGAACATCACTGTCGTGTTGTTAAAAAGGGGTTGGCATCCGCAATCCCGGCAGTGCATTGCGAGATGTGTGTGAGCGGTTCCTTTCATAGAACTCTGGTGTTCTCGTAGTCTTGTATTGACGCAACGCCCAGTCTGTCCTATGTATGCACGCCCGCAGGAAAACGGAATCCTGTAGACCACGCCTTCTATGCAGGCGACGAACTGGATTGCGTGTTTGATGCTGCAGCCGCTGTGAGACGTATAGATCGTCATTTCTGGCGCGCTTGTTGACTGCGGAGCACACAGAGCTGAGCTTATGGCGGGCGGAAAAAACAACATTCACATTGTATCTCGAGGCGACCTTCTTGAGTCCGTGGGAAAGGCGGTGGATGTACGGTATGACAGAAGATTTCTTTTTCTCTTTCTGCTCGAGGTCACGGTGCTCGATCTCTGGATCTGTTTTAAGGTATTTCACGATTTTTTCGCAGGCTGAATAAATCACCGAATTAAGATACCCCGAATTCTTGAGCCGTTGAATTTGGGACATGAAGCTGGAACTCAATTTGTGGATGCATGTGCTTGTTAAAGCAGTCCTCAGACAGGAAAACGCGATGCCTTGTTTAACGAGTTTGGAGTGGGCTGACTGAAAGTTTAGAAGAGCCTTCGCTGTTCTGGGACTGTAACACCAGCAAACACGATCGTCCCTCACTTCGATGCGGAGATCCAGGAGCTGAATGAGGTTCTTTTTTGGGGCTTCATGGGTGAATCGAAGTCCTAGCCCTTTTTCTGTGAAGATCTTCAGCACATCGTCAAGCTTCTGATGGAAATCAGCCCTCTCAACGAACACCAAATAATCGTCCACGTACCTAAGCACTTTTTTAGTGTTTTTCTCCAAGCAGGGTTCCAGATCCCGATCGATCTTGCCTAGGAAGATGTTACTGAGCACAGGGGCTACCCTCGACCCTATGCATACTCCGGACTTCTGTATGTACACCTTGTCCTGCCATCCGATGAGTGTGAACTTCAAATAAACAGACAGGAGTTCGAGAAAGTCTTCTACCGTAATCCCGCATCGCGTCCCGAAGGCACTTTCGTCGTTGTGTTCTATTATGCACTCCTTGACACTTACCTTGAGGTCGTCGTGTGGCATGGAATAATATAATTCCTCAACATCAATGCTGAACGCGCTGCATCCTTTTGGGTTACTGACATTGAGAAAGTCAACAACCGCCTTGGAACTGGGGACGCACATTGGGTCTACAATATGTAGGGAGTCGAGGTGCCTTTGCAAGTATCCCGAAATGGCCTGTAACCAAGAATTCCGCTCGGACACTATGGTGCGAAAGGGGATTCCTGGCTTATGGGTTTTCGCCGCGAAAATTACGTCTAACGTGAGGCTTTTTCCTTTCTTCGCTCCTGCAGCAACACTGGTCAGGTTCAGTTGGTGAAGAAATTTGATGGTGGAATCTTTCCCCTTGGCGGGACGATCGGAGACCGCTCTAAAGTTTTTTAGTACGGCTGTTGTCGCTTTTTCTGAGAACGTGCCGTCGGGCATGATGACAAAGCACCCTTCTTTGTCGGACAACATTATGTTCATGCTGTTGGACGCGAGAAAGTCAATCACGGGTTCGAGGCCTTTGGTTCTACGGCACCCTCCTTCGGATTTCCACAGGACGTCTACACAATCGGCAACGCACCTTGGTCTGTCCTCTTCCGGTATTGCTCGTGAGATGGATCTCGACATGACAAGCATGTCTACTCTTCTGAGCACGGGCTCGAGGCAGTACTTAGGTCTTTTTTTTTCAAAATCGTTAGGTGAGTGTCTGGGACATGAAGATCCCCGAGGATGACAACGTTACCTTCTTTGGCCGTAGTCCTCTTCTTGGGAGGCAGTGTAAGACGCACCTGGGCCCAAAGAAACTCAGTAACCTGGGCAGTGGTCCTTGACCCTTCTTGAAAAAGGCGGGATGCTTGAGGATGGCTAAGCCCCCGGGAACAAGCGATACGAAGGCAGTCCTTAAAAAAGCGGACCTGCTGCCACCACTCCGAACACAAACTGCGACACAGCCTGCTGGAGTGCCTCGGTGACGAAACCATCCACCCGCAAATTACTTGTAAATCCGGTGGGCAAGTGGAGGATCTAGCGTACCAGGATGCGGTCCTTGCCTTGCAAACATAGACAGCGATGAGGGATGATAAAACGGCGGGATTATGTACAAAGTCTTGAGAACACAGAAAAGAGCCCCTTGTAGTTTAAATGAAACCTAGCAAAATGGACAATTGGGCGAGTTGGTAAGAGTTCATTATAAATTACAGCGCGACTAGGACAAGGACAGACAGAGGAGAAAACATAAAACACAGGACAAGCGCTGACTAGCAACTGAATCTATTGAAAAGGAAAAACGTATGATGCTGCTGCTGCTCGTGCAGGCATGCCCCTCCGTAACCCTGGCGCTTCTTCTTTTACTCCAGACGAAACCGGCCAAGTTATCCGAGATCCAAAAAGCCGATCTCGCTCTTCATCAATGTCACTGTGGGCTGGCTTACACACAAGGGTCCGTTTTTTGTTCTGCCTCGAGCCCGAGCTCAGAAGAGTAGACAAGCTTGTCATGTCGAGATCCATCTCACGAGCAATACCGGAAGAGGACAGACCAAGGTGCGTTGCCGATTGTGTAGACGTCCTGTGGAAATCCGAAGGAGGGTGCCGTAGAACCAAAGGCCTCGACCCCGTGATTGACTTTCTCGCGTCCAACAGCATGAACATAATGTTGTCCGACAAAGAAGGGTGCTTTGTCATCATGCCCGACGCCACGTTCTCAGAAAAAGCGACAACAGCCGTACTAAAAAACTTTAGAGCGGTCTCCGATCGTCCCGCCAAGGTGAAAGATTCCACCATCAAATTTCTTCACCAACTGAACCTGACCAGTGTTGCTGCAGGAGCGAAGAAAGGAAAAAGCCTCACGTTAGACGTATTTTTCGCGGCGAAAACCATAAGCCAGGAGTCCCCTTTCGCACCATAGTGTCCGAGCGGAATTCTTGGTTACAGGCAATTTCGGGATTCTTGCAAAGGCACCTCGACTCCCTACATATTGTAGACCCAATGTGCGTCCCCAATTCCAAGGCGGTTGTTGACATTCTCAATGTCAGTAACCCAAAAGGGTGCAGCGCGTTCAGCATTGATGTTGAGGAATTATATTATTCCATGCCACACGACGACCTCATGGTTAGTGTCAAGGAGTGCATAATAGAACACAACGACGAAAGCGCCTTCAGGACGCAATGCTGGATTACGGTAGAAGACTTTCTCAAACTCCTGTCTGTTTATCTGAAGTCCACACTCATCGGATGGCAGGACAAGGTGTACATACAGAAGTCCGGAGTATGCATAGGGTCGAGGGTAGCCCCTGTGCTCAGTAACATCTTCCTAGGCAAGATCGATCGGGATCTGGAACCCTGCTTGGAGAAAAACACTAAAAAAGTGTTTAGGTACGTGGACGATTATTTGGTGTTCGTTGAGAGGGCTAATTTCCATCACAAGCTTGACGATGTGCTGAAGATCTTCACAGAAAAAGGGCTAGGACTTCGATTCACCTATGAAGCCCCAAAAAAGAACCTCATTCAGTTCCTGGATCTCCGCATCGAAGTGAGGGACGACCATGTTTGCTGGTGTTACAGTCCCAGAACAGCGAAGGCTCTTCTAAACTTTCAGTCAGCCCACTCCAAACTCGTTAAACAAGGCATCGCGTTTTCCTGTCTGAGGACTGCTTTAACAAGCACATGCATCCACAAATTGAGTTCCGGCTTCATGTCCCTAATTCAACGGCTCAAGGATTCGGGGTATCCTAATTCGGTGATTTCTTCAGCCTGCGAAAAAATCGTGAAATACCTTAAAGCAGATCCAGAGATCGAGCACCGTGACCTCGAGCAGAAAGAGAAAAAAAAAACTTCTGTCATACCGTACATCCACCGCCTTTCCCACGGACTCAAGAAGGTCGTCTCGAGATACAATGTGAATGTTGTTTTTTCCGCCCGCCATAAGCTCAGCTCTGTGTGCTCCGCAGTAAACAAGCGCGCGAGAAATGACGATCCTACGTCTCACAGCGGCTGCAGCATCAAACACGCAATCCAGTTCGTCGCCTGCATAGAAGGCGTGGTCTACAAGATTCCGTTTTCCTGCGGGCGTGCATACATAGGACAGACTGGGCGTTGCGTCAATACAAGGCTACGAGAACACCAGAGTTCTATGAAAGGAACCGCTCACACACATCTCGCAATGCACTGCCGGGATTGCGGATGCCAACCCCTTTTTAACAACACGATAGTGATGTTCCGTCACAACCATAAGCTATCCCGAGAATTGATGGAGACCTACCATATAAAAAAAAAACGGACACTTGTGTGTGAGCCAGCCCACAGTGACTTTGATGAAGAGCGAGATCGGCTTTTTGGATCTCGGATAACTTGGCCGGTTTCGTCTGGAGTGAAAGAAGAAGCGCCAGGGCCACGGAGGGGCATGCCTGCACGAGCAGCAGCAGCATCATACGTTTTTCCTTTTCAATAGAATCAGTTGCTAGTCAGCGCTTGTCCTGTGTTTTATGTTTTCTCCTCTGTCTGTCCTTGTCCTAGTCGCGCTGTAATTTATAATGAACTCTTACCAACTCGCCCAATTGTCCATTTTGCCTGAACAGTGAACACGCTACACGTAGGAGCGAAGCGAGAGGTCTGTTTAGGGCGTAGGTTCATGATGATGTTGCTTAATTGATCTCGTGATGCTTCTGCTATCTATGTCAAGCCAAAATAAGATTTTAGCTACTTCACTGTACGCCCCTGATCATGTGACATAGCAAGGCTGGGGTGCAAAGACCAGGCATGTAACCTGGAATGGGGGGGGGGAGGGGCATGCCCCCCCCCTCCTCTCCTGAAATCTTCTATTTTGCTGGGACCTCCTCTCCCCCCTCCCCCTCATACAGCATTTTGTCATGGGCGGGCCCCCCCCGAAACAAAATCCTGGCTACGTACCTGGCAAAGACCACTGTGCAACCTTCACTGCCCAACTACTCAGCTGCTTTGTTGTAAAGCAAATGAACTTCTGCACGAGAGACACAAATCGAAAGTTAACATTTTTGTAACAAGCCGCCGCAGACTGCCGCCGCAAAACGGCGTGAGTGCAGTGCCGGGGGGTGGGTTAACACACGCCCCCGTTATTCGCTCAAATGGCGTTGTGCGCTAAAACGCCATTCACTCATGTGATATTATCAATTACCACGAAAAAAAACCAATGATAAAAAATTATCACTAAAAACTTCATGGTTAAAAATAAAAAAATCCATTATCACTAAAAATGATTTATTAAAAAACAAAAAATACAAAAATAAATAAAAATAAAATAAAAACTGCAAAAAAGCAAATATTTTCAGCGATAATTGTCAAAATGTGTAAAAATCGCAAAAAGCTTGACGAAAAGAAAACAACAGCAAAAAAAAATTACCCATTGGGGATCGAAACCGCACCTTCTGCGTGAAACGCGGACGCACTACCACAGAGCTACTGCTACACACGAATATTCATTATTTACAGTTCGTGTTAAACGAGACCCGACATGGCAGCTGCCGATAGTTTTTCTTCTTAGACTTGTTATGCCGGTTGCCGGCAAAATCTACACTTCCTATTAACACTCATACAATCACGTGGCTGCAGCAGAATCTAAAATGTGCGCAAGGGCCGCTGACATGCCACCGACCGGCTGATTTTGCAATGACAAGCCAGCGGCCCGAGCTTCCCCGACCTTGCGAACGCGACGAAAGGGTCACCACGTTCGCACGAACGGACGGGGCCGCTGTTCCCTAAGCTCCGCTAATGCGGAGCTTGTCAACTGAGCCGATCTTGTAACGTTGCTACTAACCCTAAGCCCATTGCGTTCCAATCACTTTGCAAAAAAGGTATCTTGTAAACACCGAGTAACAGAATATGGACTTACTCCTTGTTCAGCGTATTCATGGCCTCTCCTCTCTGGACGCCGCGTGCTAGCGTGCTATCTTGGGTGACTTGAAATGTACACAAACCGATAACAAAGCTTCTCAAATCGTCGAACCTCGAACTACTCGAAGTTGAACTAGGCCTGATGAGTCCACGACCAGCGCGACACAATCAAGTGGGGGGGGGGTGGACTGGATAATAATATAATAAGTTTCCTTTTTGCAATGGGATGTATTTCGCGCCACCTGGCGAACAACTTTCACCGCGCAGGGAATGTAAATACTATAGGATGACCTCTGGGGAATAGGATGAACATGAAAATTGTTTTAATTAAAGCACCAGCCACTCTTCTTTTATGCAAGTAGTCACCAATTTTTGTGTGTTTAGCCTACGCAGTCGGTGTACAGGGTATTCCAAGGTAAATATAAACAAGTAATGGCGGAAGTTCCTGGGGCAGAGATAACTTCCGGCTGAGCCAGCTTCATCTGTATATACTCTTAGGTGAGCAGGAAGGAGCAGCGCGCTTTTTTTAAGTTTTTCTCGGTGGAAAATCAGAAAAGATATGTCGAAAACCGGACGTAAGATAGATCGGTGTGTGTTTCTGGACCATACGGCGCCAAGAAAAGCACCGCATCTCGTTTCGATTTGGCCTGCGTGGCCAAAGTTCCGTAACCCTACATGACGGGCCAGTGGAAATTTGTGTACACGTGCGACATTCAACGAAGTTATATCCCTGTCAGACGGGCACCTTGAATGTCATTTACGTTAAAGGCCTTTAGGATTTTCAAATGACATTTAAGTCGTGTCGTGTCAGACGGGCAACACAAATGTCATTTAGGTGATGTCTATCACGATAGCGGTCTGTTGTTAACCCGGCAAACTAGTGTTTATTTTATTGTTTACTAAGTAAATAAAATGTAATAAATACTCAGAACATAAAATTCAAACACGGTGATGAAAACTAAGTACGCGTTTTGACGGAGACAAGGTGGTTTGTGGCAACTATGACACGACGTCAGCAATCCCAAGTAATCCGTAGCCGTAGCCATTCCGCCGCTTGGCTCGTCTGCTTCCGGAACTCCGTGCATCTTGCTCGCCGTTGTTCTTCGCGCTCTTTCGTTCTTCGCCGGATTCGTATACCCCGTTGATGTTTACGCCTGCGATCGATTCAAGCGAAAACCGTGACCCTGTAACGATGGAGCCTGTTGACGGCAATGATCGTAGTGCGATGGATCCGGAACTGCCGGAACGTCGGATCGCGTTCCTGACGCGCAACTGAGACCGCGAGTATATTAAACAAATATATCGCAAAAGGTGTGCGAGATATACACATTATAAGCATTTTTTTCTAAAAATAATTGCTACAAGCATTGTTTTCAATTTTATTTATATTATTTATATTGTTTTATTTGAATTCGCGGAACTTGTGCTGACCGCTGTTGACGAGACTACACATTTACGAGCCGTAAATGAGTTTGGGAGAACTCAGTTGAGCTCGAATGTCATTTAAATCAAATGTCATTTGAGTTGCCGTGTGACGCAGCCTAATTGACATTTACACTGAATGTCATTTGGGGTAAATGTCATTTGAGGTGCCCGTCTGACAGGGGTATTAGATGCCCACGAATCAACCGAGGCATCGGCATGTGATTGTTTTGTGTTTTTCGTACACGGGAGAGCGTGTGTGAGAACTGCATCGCATCGTCAACTGCGCGGCGTCGCCGTGAGTGTTCGATCTGGGCAAAGCAAAACTACGCTACACCTGTCGGACGTAGTTGAAGGAAGGTGCTCAGGATTGTGCAGCTGGTGCTCGATCGTGCCCTGGAAGAAGCAAGCGGTGCGTTTTCGACGGCGTGTAGAGATATCGTGATTGGGACAAAGCCGTCGCAGTGTGTATAGTACGATTGTGCCGTTCGTTCCATGCAAAAAGCTAGCGGCGTGTTCTCGACGACGAGTGGAGATCTCGTGATTGTGACAACGTCGGCCTACCACGGCGATCCCGATATTCACGCGGATACAGGTACAGACGCGGACGTCAAAAGGCTCTTTTAGATTCTAGGACCCAAGTGACAAGGTAAGAAAACTAATTTCGCGTCTGATTTGTTAGATCACGCCAGACTATTGCATTTGTTCGAACTGGTCTGTTTGGGCACACACACAAGCGCTTATGTGTTTGACGACGTGGGTGAGTAATAAAATCGAAAGGATGGTACCGATGCTGTTTCACGTCTTGCTTTAATCATGTCAAGAACAGACGCTTTACTGCCTGCTGAAAGGAGAAATATGTCTCTCGAACTTCGAAAATTGACGTGTCTGAAATTAAGGTGGAACCGAAACTCTCAAAATTAGCTTTTTTTTATTAGCTTGTTCGTGGGTTTTTGCTGGAGTTTCCTCAGGACTGACTCGTATAAGCCATCTGTTTACAATTCACATGCACACGAAAAGTATCGTCATCAAAAAATTCTGCTCTAGGATTAAAACAAAAAGATGAAATAACTTTTTTATGTATAAAATATTTTGTGCAGTACCAAGTTTGTCTGTGCTATTAAAACCTGCCTTCAGGCAAAAAAAGAAGTTATATCTGGGTGTATACTAATTAATCTTTCAATTACCCTTTATTTCCATAAGAAATCAAGTGTGATTCGTTCGATAAAGTTCTTTCGCTGTCCGGAAGAGTCGGATATGGATACGCCTCCATAATTTTACCTAATATTTTGTAACCATGGCTTAGTTCGGAAAGTTTTTTTTGCTCTGCACATGCTGCCATTAGCCCAATAGTAAAGATGTTCTTTCTTCGAAATTGCGCCGGGACCCGACGACGGAGGCAGTTGATGGTCGCTGCCAGAAGAATAAACCAGACAGGACTCCGCAGATAGGAGGAAGAAAAAAAAACACGTCTATTTACAAGCGAAGCTACTTTCCGAATCCCTGCAGAAGGTTACACCACGTGCTGTCTCTTCTTCTTTTCTTCCCAAATGTCCCCTGCCCCAGTCCGCACGAGCGTCGCCAGTTCACCCACACACGGAGGTACACGTGCAAAGGCCGACACGCAAAGAAAAGAAAACGAAACTCGGTCCTGCTCCCGCGTCCATTCACGGTGATGGCGGGGCCGATTCTCACACCTCCCGACTAAGTATATTTTTTAGACCCGAAATGTCAAAAATAATATATAACATCTAAACTCAACCGCGCACGCATATCAGTCACACCTTGCACAGAGTTTGTGACTCAACACGTAAGAATCCAAACTATAAAAGAAATTTACACCGATATGCCAATCACATGCAAGTAAAGTGATTCTTAATGTGCCCGCCAAGGCTCCAAAGCAGTGACAAATCTCGCGCCGAGACTAGCGCAGCATCTAGCCTCCTAGCCTCGGTCTCTTTGCCGACAGGTTATTCAAGCCATCCAGATTTCGACGGGGCTTGAATCGGACGGTGCATAGTCGGTTCCGGAACAAGAGCGACGACAGTTTATACTCTGTCCTGACTTACGAATCAAGAATGGGCCTCGCAGGCGGTCGCCGTTGTCGATGTCTTCTGCATTCCCAACTCTTTCACACGTGCCCGGCTGGCAGGTGATTGAGTCTTCGTTGGCGTCCCTAGTTATATTCTGACCCGACTTCATCTCGAAGACGGCGTCCTCGTCGCTGTCTCCGCTTTCCCTGACATCTTCACCGGCCCGCTGTGACGTCAGCCGCCCTACCAAAATGTCCGACTGGTTGTCAACACCCACGTCCTTGCCGTGGTCGTCATCAGCTTGACAGAACGTCTGCCACCAAAGCAAGATATTCGGTTGTATTTCGTCGTCGACGTTCACGTTCTCGTCGTGGACATCTTCCGCTCGCCCAGACGCCTGCCGCCCAGGCGATAACTTCGGTCCTTCATCGTCGTCCACGTTTTCAGTGCCGTCATCCTCCGCTCGCCCAAATGCCTGCCGCCCAGGAGATAAGTTCGGTCCTTCGTCGTCGTCCACGTTCTCGCCGTCCTCGTCCTCGGCTTGCCGGAACGTCCGCCTCCCAGGAGATACTCTCGGGTTTTCCTTGTAATCGACGCCCATGTTCTCAACGTGGTCTTCATTGGCTTGTCGGAACTTGCGCAACTCAGGTAAGATGTCGGGACCGGCCTCGACGTTGTCGAAGTTCAGACATGGGTCGTCCTCAGATCGGCGGAAGGCCTGCCGCCCAGGCAAAGTGTACGGCCTTTCGTCGTTGACGTTCACCTGCTCGTCGTGGTAATCCTCAAATCGCTGGGACGTCCTCCAGGCACGCGAGAATTTTAGCTCATTTCTGTCGTCAACGTCTGCCTGCACAGACACGCAGCTGCGATTGTCCTTCGACGACCGCTTCGTGTCGTCGGCCTGTACCAGAATCTGAGGCGCCTCGCGGACCGATGGTTCCGGACTCTTCTGACCTTGGTGGTCCAAGTTGTTACCGTCGGTCTTGCCCACATCGGTCGTCACCTTGTCGGGCTCACAGCTGGAGTTTTCCTCCACAGTGACCTTCTCGGCATCTACTCTCTTCTTGTGAAACAGAAGTTCTTCGTGAGGTGTCTTCTTCAAGGGACATTCGCGGGAAAGGTGCCCCAGTTCCTTGCATTTAAAACACTTCACCCGAGAATTTTCAGGTATGATGCCCTGCCTTGCGTTCTTGTGCTTTTCCTTGAGAGAAGTGGTGGTTTCAATAAAGGGCCTCCAGACCTCAGCTCGCGACAGTCCGAGCTCTAACAAGACCCGTTCTTTGACCGCACCATACTCACTTCTTTCACCCACGTTCAGCCTATTCACTAGTGCACGCATGCTCTACGTGAAATAAGGTCGCGCAAGATATCCTCTAAGCCGCTGAGGGACCATATACCTCTCGAAAACATTCTCTACGATGTCCAACCAGCTTGGTACTAACGTATCGGACGACGGCATGGGAGTCAGTACTCCCTTCATCAATCTAGAAAAGCTTAAAGCTTCATTTCGGAGTTTGAACTCCATGCCGCCTCCACAGGCTCGCGTTAGGCTCCCTGAGCGTAAATGTTCTAGCTCTAGCTCGAGACGTATTAGCCGTTCTTTCTCCCTCACTAGTTCTATCTCCTTTTCGATTACGCCGTCTGATCGGAATCCTCCGTTCCTATCCCCTTGTGTCTGCGAGTTTGCCACCAATCCACTCGAAGGTGACGATTCACCTGGCCCGTCAACATCCCTATTCCGAACCCTATCCTGCTCTGGCGTTAGAACCGGCACCTGCCGCTCTGCGCTGTCTGTATCCATGGCGGGCACACGTCAAAGAATCACCTTACCGTAAGGTCAATGACTGCCGCTGAATCAGAGACGCAGCCCGCTCCTCAGAATAGTCAGGCACGAAAATGATGTCCGAGCTGTAGACTCAGGCGTTCCTCGCTGGGGTGGGACGGCATCGGGTCAGAGGTAGCTCTGCCACCACGAAGTAGCTCGGTGGTCCAACCTTCAAGGAGCTCGGTGGTCCAGTCTTCTCTTTAGAAGGATCCACCAGTGCCGCGTCAAGTCGCTGTCCGCCGATTCCGTTGTGAAGATCACGCCGTCGGGGTCCGCTGACGCAATCCTGTCGACTGCGCCAGTAAAGATGTTCTTTCTTCGAGATTGCGCCGGGACCCGACGACGGACGCAGTTGATGGTCGCTGCCAGAAGAATAAACCAGACAGGACTCCGCAGATAGAAGGAAGAAAAAAAAAACACGTCTATTTACAAGCGAAGCTACTTTCCGAATCTCTGCAGAAGGTTACACCACGTGCTGTCTCTTCTTCTTTTCTTCCCAAATGTCCCCTGCCCCAGTCCGCACGAGCGTCGCCAGTTCACCCACACACGGAGGTACACGTGCAAAGGCCGACACGCAAAGAAAAGAAAACGAAACTCGGTCCTGCTCCCGCGTCCATTCACGGTGATGGCGGGGCCGATTCTCACACCAATGTGCTTTTTTTGTAGCCATTTGACGACGTCCTGACCTGCTACTAGTCTCCTTGAAGTTTCCTCAGGTGGAAAGAGACCCGACTTCTGACCGTGATTTCACCAAATATTTTATAACCGTGGCTTATATAAATTGGTTTTTAAGTGTTAGAACGTTTTTGTTATATTTGATATGGCAATACTGCCAGGCAGGTTTTGGTTATGAAATACTTGTGCTTTTTGTGTGTTTGTTTTCAGGTTTTATCTTGGCCAGAAATGTGTGACTAAAGAGAAGCTGTTGTTTTAAGAATCATATTCTGGTCCATTTTTGTTGTGTACAACTAGTCGAGAATTCTCTGCTTTGATAAAGGCACAGTCATTTTTTAATGTTTTTTGCATTTTGTACATATAATTTGTGTTCAAATAATAAAATATAATTTGTATCTGAATGAAGTTTTTTTGGGCCAATTTTGTAGTATGGAATGCGCCATGGTCTGGATACCTCAAGTGTTAATCCCGTCTCCCAGTCTTACCTGGCCTGGGCAAATATGTAGCCACGTATGTATATAAATATGTAGCACTTAATATTTGCAGAACAATTAGAAGTCATTGCTTAGCAAGCAAGTGGCTTGTATACTTTTGTCTCTGCTGGGCTATGTAATGCCAGAGAGGATTGGTCGTCCTGGATAAAAGCAGCCTTCGCATACCCATGTTCTACGGGACACTTTTTTTCTTTTATTGACTGATTTGAAACAAGCCGAATAGGGTGACCATCTTTCCAATTGGTAGCCGGGGATAAAAGGAGTGGTCAGTACCCAGCCTTCTCCCCAACAGTTTTTTGTCATCATTGAATAAGTTACCGCCAGTCAACACTGGCCAGACAAATGCTGTAGATATTTTTCGGACTGGTGGCTGCAGGGATGAAAAGAGTAGTCAGTACCCAGCCTTCTACCGGACACTTTTTTGTCTTCGTTGACCAAGTTGCTGCCAGTCAACATTGGCCGGACAGGTGCTGAGGATGTTTTTAAGACTTGTGGCCGGGGATAAAAAGAGTGGTCAGTAGCCAGCCTTCTACTGGACACTTTTTTGTCTAAGTTGACCAAGTTCCTGCCGGTCAACATTGGCCGGACAGGTGCTGAGGATGTTTTTAGGACTGGTGGCCGGAGATGAAAAGCGTGGTTAGTAGCCAGTCTTCTACTGAACACTTTTTGTCTACGTTGACCAAGTTGCTGCCGGTCAACATTGGCCGGAAAGGTGCTGAAGATGTTTTTATGACTGGTGGCCGGGGATGAAAAGAGTAGTGAGTCCCAGTTCTCTACCGGACACTTTTTTGTCTTCGTTGACCAAGTTGCTGCCGTTCAACATTGGCCGGCTGCCGGTCAACATTGGCCGGCTGCTTTTGGGGACCTTTGGCCAGCTGCTTGCCAGTGGCCGGGCTGGCCAGGCATGTGCCGAGCGAAAATCAGTCATTGGCCAGTGTCTGGCCGCAATTTTGTGCTGCCTGGGATATCCCTGTCAATGAAAGCAGCGTGAAAACTACTACGCTCAAGCAAGGCGTCAAGACTGGACCGACGAAGCGGAATGACTGGCAAGGGAATCTACTGCAGCATGATTTTACGTACGGTGTGTTGCATCTTCTACCAACCACCGCCGCAAGACCATATAAAAAGTCGCGCATCAACTGACATCTTCAATGGGGAAGACGACAGCAGGCATCTCATGAGGCTTAAACACTATCTGGTCTTCATTCAGGTTCTCGCTTTTGTGGCACAACGAAAGGTCGAGAACAAGCTAGCTGCGGAAAATCAAGTGGTATGCTTTATCCCTGCCAAAGAAAGCAGCGCGACAACGTCTACGCTAAAGCAAGGCGTCAAGACCGGACCGACGAAGCAGAATGTCTGGCAAGAGAATCTACCGCAGCGGGATGTTCCGTCTGGTGTGACGTCATCTATTCTACCACCGTTGCACGATTTTATAAAAAGCAGCGCATCGACTGACATCTTCAATGGGGAAGACGACAGCAGGCATCTGATGAGGCTTAAACACTATCTGCTCTTCATTCAGGTTCTCGATTGGGTGGCACAACGGAAGGTCAAGAACAAGCTAGCTGCGGAAAAGCAAGTGGTATGCTTTATCCCTGCCAAAGAAAGCAGCGCGACAACGCCTACGCTCAAGCAAGGCGTCAAGACCGGACCGACGAAGCACAATGTATGGCAAGAGAATCTACTGCAGCGGGATATTCCGTCTGGTGTGACGTCATCTACTCTACCACCGTTGCACGATTTTATAAAAAGCAGCGCATCAACTGACATCTTTAATGGGTCCAGACGGCAGGATGCATCTCATGAGGCTTAGACTATATCTGCTCTTCTTTCAGGTTCTCGCTTGTGTGGGACCGCGGAAGGTCGACAAAAAGCCAGCTGCGGAAAATCAAGTGGTATGCTTCATTCCTCTAAACGAAAGCAGCGCGACAACACCTACACTCAAGCAAGGCGTCAAGACCGGACCGACGAAGCAGAATGACTGGCAAGCATAAGTCGGCCTTTTAAGCTGTCCTCACTCAAACTCACGATCACCATTTTTTTCGCAATCAGAACCCACGCCCACTCACGATCACGATTTATTCAAAATAGGGTCTTCACCCGGGCTCACCCTCAGGTTTCAACACAAAACCAAAACTCACTCGCCGTCATCATCACGGTCGTCACGCTCACAGATCATAACAGTCATCACGCTCACAGGTCATCCCGAATTATCAGAGTCATAGGTCATCAGACTCACAGGTCCTCACACGTCCTCACACTCACAGGTTATTACGGTAGTCACGGTACTCACACTCACAGGTTCTCATGGTCCTCAAACTCACAGGTCATCACGGTACTCATGGCACTCACAATCACAGCTCCTCTCGGTCTTCACACTCACAGGTCATCACCCTTGCAGGTCCTCACGGTCCTCACACTCACAGGTCATCACGGTCCTAACACTCACGGGTCCTCACACTCACAGCTCCTCACGGTCCTCACACTCACACAGGTCCTCACGCTCACCACGCTCATAGGTCACTCACGCTCACAGGTAATCACGCTTATAGGTTGCTTTCTTTGTGCTTTTTTTCTGTTTCTCGCAAGCCGTTGGTTTGTCTTCGTGTGAGTCGTGCGATGGGGAAACTACCCCAAAAAGAATGAACTTTCGAACCGTTTATTCAATTTTAAAGAAATATACTATGTCGATGTTTATGGTGCGCACATTTCTAGACTGAATGCAAGCAGACGAAAGTAGGTGTGTTGAACTTGCGCCTAGGGACAAGGCGGCGGTAAAACACAAACGCGGCTTCCGACAGGTTACACAGACAACGTCGCAGTGATTAGGGCATCGCCTCGCTGTGCATTTCTCGCGCTGTTGTACACAAATAAACGATTACTACATATATAACTCCCATTTCTTTTTTTTTTGTTTGTGCGACCCACACGTACTTTTACGGAAGATTATGTAGCCTATATATATATATAGTAAACATATAGATGGACAAATTTTTTCTTCTCTTTTGGGAGGGTGGTAATATTATTTAGGGCGGTTTTACGTGACGTACCTCTGGTTTGAAATCTCAACATTATTCCTGTTGTCAGTGTTGTCCGTCAGTCGTATGCTATTCTATGAGCAGAGGTCGCCCGGAGGCCGAGTTTTCCCTCTCAATATATCTGCTTCTGCGTTTTTTGATCGACCGTGCTTGCCGGAGTAGGCTGTGATTTAAGGAATCATCGGCCGGCATTGTTCTTCAAGCTTCTCGGCCTTTCTATAATACGTTGAACATTTATTATCTTGATACATGCAGCCGTCCTTGAATTGGTTTCGTTTGAATGGGTTTGGCATGGCTTTGCTTGGCTTGGTTTGGAGTGGTTTGGGAGTTTGGGGTCGTTCCCGTGTGTCTCTTTGTCGCGCTCTCGATCGCGTATAGGGCGTGCCACTTTTTATGTGGCAAGCCGCGTCATTCTTGGCGCGCAGTTTAATAAAGGGCAATCAGTTCATCGAATAAGGTTTCATAGACAGATCGTTTCATTGACACTGCGATGTTTCATCGGCAGATTGTTTCTTCGACATTTGTTTCATCGATATGTCATCCGCAAATAGTTTCTTCGACATGGGAGGCTCGACAGAGCTTGCTACATATCGTCTACACGTTTTTTTACTCGGACGTCTAGACAACGTTTCTCTTTTTTTCTCTTTCATCTACGTGGCGTTGGCTTCTTGACGTCTCGCAATATTTGCGTGTTCGCAGCGCACTATGGTGTCCACTACGGACCGGGCGCAGGTGGCGCAAGCGCAAATACTCCTCACTCTTTGTATGCAGTGCACTGTGCGCTTACGTTGCTGGAGTGGTGCGTGCGGCGTGGCGCCCTTTTGGATACGTTTGGCCGTTTGGGCGCGTGCTCGGCCTCTCTAGCGGATATTTGCTTACGTAAGGATATTTGCTTACACTCGAAGCTCGTGAGATGCTGAATCGTTTTAAACTTTTTCTAAAAGGAGTGTATCTCGAGGTAGTGGTGGCCTAGTATACCGCTCATTTTTTTATAGAATGATTCGAGGCTTATTTTGTTCCCAGTAATGCATGTTAACCTGTCGGTTTAAGTTGTAGCTTGTAGAGTCGGAGCTGGCGGAGATCTTTGGTCTACATTGTCTTCTTTGCCATTGGGCAGCTGACCGATTCTTCGTGCTCGAGCTATCCCTGGAAACGTAACGCTATTTATATAGTATTCAACAGTGCTCATCTGTGTGTACTGAGTAAACATTTCAGGCCCGATATATCAAGAGTTCAATGTTATCAACCAGGAAAACGCAATATCTGCAAACACCTCCTGACAAAGAAAGAAAACGAGAGCTCGCCATTCGCTTTGACCAATAGACCGATCACACCAACCGTCTGGAGCGTGCGTGACGCAGCCATAGTTGTACTTCACAGGAGGCAGCGGTAGTGCACGAGACGGCTCATGATCGAAACGCGGGAGCCTACAGCGGCGTTGACCCTCGTGAGGAAAGACTACAGTTGGCGGGCATCTAACTCCGATTCCCTCAGACCCTGTTCCCGGATGAATATGACACAGCAATACTTCGCTCTTGGCAAAAGGGTTTATTCACTCAGTCATTGCCTTGGGGTTTTTGGGATCGGGGAACGGTGATCAGCGAGGCCGGGGGGAAGACCAATGCCCAAGCAGCTGCTCCAAGTCCCAGCGGTAGTCGTCCACACCGCGTCATGGGGACGTCGTCGTCCAGGGTTGCCGTCCGGTGCGTTTGTCGAGTCCGCCACCCGACGTCTTGCCCGCACTTTCCCCGCGCCATCGCCCGTCTCCCGCCGAATCCCGCGCCAGCGTCCTCGTCTCCTTTCGCCGCAGCACGCTGTCCGCCGTCCAAGCTGCCGCGCGAGAGAGAGCCTTCCTTTGTCCGGCTTACCCTTTTTAAGCCTTAGCCCCTTTGTTTTGGGGGGCCAGTCCCGTGACGTCAGTTAGCTTAGGGGAGTGGTTCAGCCGGACCTTGAGCTGTGCGAGGTCACCGCCGCTCCCCCGAGGCATGACGTATCTAGGAGGCCGGAAATTGGGGCCCGGAGGGTCGGCGCGGGAGAAGGCAGCCAGATCTCCACACCTCCCTCCCCTCAAGGCTCCGACTCCGGGGGGCTTGAGGTTGCGTTGTCCCCAGGACCTCCGGCAGAGAACTTGCTCAGCTGAGTGTCACCGATGATGACGAGCACCCTCGATGGTGATGGTGTTGGCATCAAACCAGGCAGGCCAGTGGTGGACGTTCATTCACTGGGCAGCTCGCGACCGACGGAGCACGTCCACGAACTGGTGCGGAGCACCACAGCTCACAACACGCACGGGCACTCAGACACACACAACACACGCCGGCTCTTAAAGTTCGCTTCCGTCCCTAATATTCCAGACAGCGAATCGCGCAAAAACGAATACCGACACGCTATATCAAACGGCGCGACGAAAACAAAATCTTTCGATCGTTGGACATGCCACGAAATAAAAACAAAACTCTTCATTTCAATACTAACGCGCAGGAAATCATCAAGAACATCACGCTACTCGTTCAAGAGGTACCAAAGAGGAAAAAGTATTCCTCAACTAAAAAGCATAAGCACTCACTGTATGCTCAATTCGTACATATGCCCACTATTCAACGATTGCTCCTATAAAACTCAACCGCATTCTTTTAAATCAGAAAACAATCTATACCAGAGCGTCAGAACAGCACACCTCTGACAACAATATTAATCTCCAACACACTCGCGAAGAACGCACAAAACCTCAAAAACTAACAATAACCTCCCGTAAAACAGAAACGGCAACACTTCCTGCTCCGTTCGCGAGGTGCGACTAAAATATCTACGGAAAATAAACACGCTGCCTATAGTAGCAATTACTCAAGGCACTCATGCACTCGGCGTTCGCGACACCCGAGCTACAAACACGCTACAGCCAAGCTACGCAGCACGCCTTCATCAGAAGGGATATTCACCTTACTGAAAGGTTGGTGTTCCGTAGTACCGGCCACAAATACCAGTACACTCTTAGTCCGGTAACGGCTAATGAAACGGCTATTGCCTATTTAGGCGTGACCTACGGTGGATTTCGGCATGACAAGAGTGTGACCCTGAAAGTAGCCATGACAGTCCAGCGTTTCCACGTCATCCTAGACCGCTTAGGCGTTGCAACATCGTTTATAGCCGTGACATTAAGAGCTCGTCACATCATTGGCGTTACACGCTGTTTGTCACGCTGATAATGTAACGCCGATAGAACGAGTAGCGGCTAAATTCAGAGCACAAAAATAATAAACGTACAATTTCAAAGTCCGGGTCTCGTCGGAGGCCGCGTGATTTGGCAGTGCTAGGAGCAAAACAAACCGACAAAGCGCCGGTCCCCGGGCCCGAGCACAGTTGACCTTGAAGGTCAGGCGCGAGAGCACTCGGTTTAACGACGGCTAACATGACGGAACGTGTTAAGAGGGACCTCTCCATTATACTTTTTCAGGGGGAAGAAGGGGGCGGGTAGTCGGCGACTCGGCGATTTTTGGACTAACCCACGGCTTCTTTTATCGCCGCGAGAAGGCGCGCAACGGAGTGTCGGACTCCGATTCGGTGCCTCGCCATTGTCTTTTTCTCCGAACTTACGGACCGGAAGGAAGAGTTGCGCTGCGATGTTAACGTCCGCAGACATTCGTGGCGTATTGCGCGGCAACTGTCGCCATGAAGGTTGCGGCTGTCAGGAGTTTATGAGAGAGAGAGAGAGAGAGAGAGGTGGCCCCAGTGGAAGTGGGAACGTTGCATCTCCGTTCGGCTGATGCTTATACTGTGGTCACGGGCCTGCAAGCCATGGGTGTCTTACGTTTTTAGGTGAGCGTTTGGCTGTTTTTAAAGTTTACAAATTGTGCTTAAACCAGCCTAAAACTTTGAACCTCGCTGGATTAATTTGAGGCTCCGCAACATCCTTCAGAAACCCCACCTCCTTCAGAAATAGAACACCGTTTCCTGTTTGCATTCTGTTCACCCTTAATGACAAAAGGCTTCAGCATCTCATAAATATAAAGAACGAATTTGCCGAGATGTCCCCCACTGTCACCACTAATCGGGATTAAAACTTTATTATTTTTTTTAACGTCCGCAATAAACTGTTGAAACTCAATTATTCTTGTTTTCGACTCTTGTTGGTTTATTTCGAGTCGACATACGATTTTTGCATATAGTTTGTTATCTGTGCTCCGACCGCCATAAAAAAAAACAAAAAAACAAGCAATTGCAAGAGACTGTGATGTCTTTTTGCTCAAGAAGCGCAAAGCACGCGGGGATAATACTTAGTCATTTGACCCTTTGCAGTTCGCATTTCAGGTTTGAAATCGTTTGCCGACATTAACATTTTTGAACAGATTAGACATCGAATGCCGCCGTCTGGCTCTTTTAGAAGACGTATATACGCACAACAGTATTTTTGATTGTAACACCAATTTTCATTGCGACCAATGGGCTATTAGCCGTTGCGAGGGGTCGCATTTTTTACGTCAATATAAGCCTAAAAGTGTCAGCCGCCTTTAACGCCTAAACGGCGCCACAAAAGTCACGTCAATATTGGCGTGACTTTTGTAATGCAGATATCTGCGTGACATGTAACGCCGCGAGTAGCCGTTAAAAAAAGTGGCACTTTTTTACGCCAAAATAGCCGTTACCGAACTAAAAGTGTAACGCCTAAACGGCGCCACAGAAGTCACGTCAATATTGCCGTGACTTTTGTTACGGCAATATCGGCGTGACATGTAACGCCGCGAGTAGCCGTTAAAAAAGAGGCACTTTTTCACACCAAAATAGCCGTTACCGGACTAAGAGTGTACAAAGGGAACAGTATCTAGATCGTGCGGAGAGCAGATCTAATCGGACAGCCTGTTTACACGGCTATGTCCGTAACGTCTGGGCATGTACCAGATATTACCGCTTCATTGCTCGGAGGTGACCTCCCAACACAAGCGACGAGCGCGTAACGGCGGTCCGCACCGAACCCCGCACGGGCTCAAAAACCGTGACAAGCGCACCGACGCACATTAGAGTTTTCTCCCGGCCAAACCCCGACACCGCATAACTAAAAAGTCTTCCAGCTGATGTCAAGGCGGGCCGGGATCGAGCAATAAATGTACGCCGTCAACGCGTCTCGAGACTGTTCGACGTTCTCGACCCGTGCAACGTGTCCACATACAAGCGCAGTAGGGTACGCACAAAACTCTCCCCCGACCAAGTCAACACGCCGCATGACTGAAAAGTCTTCTTGCGACTGGGAGGACAGGTAGGGTTTGAGCAATGCAAATATCCCCCACGCGCACCTTTCATCTTCCGCGCAACAAGCGCGACACTGAAATGTCAAATAATCTAACCGGCCGGTCTTGGAAATGGACGAGCTAATAAACTATAATTGCTCTGCATGAACAGTTTCCGCAGCGTCGAAGTGTCTACCGCATTTACCGCTGGATTCCAACACCCGCTACCCATTCATGCAAAGGCTGCAGTTTGTACAGCGACGGGCTGACCCAACGCACAACAGTTATAGGCCGCCGACGGCCATCACTCTTAAAAAAAGGTACTGTAGTACCGTCCTTAAGGGGATAACCGACTTGCACACAGGGCAACTCCTTTTGGAGGTATTGTTACCCCCTGCATTGAGGGTGCAAACTTACCCCCTGGGTTAAGGTGCAACATTGACTCCTTTTGGAGGTAACCTTAGTTCCTTTTGGTGTTAAAAGTACATCTTTTATGAGTCAGCCTTTACCTCCTTTAGGGGGGGAATTTCAACCCTTTCGAGAGGTAAGACGACGTAATTGAGGGCGCTGCTTTTACCTCCTTTTGGAGGGAACTATGATCCACTTTGGGGTTGAATGCACACGATGAGGAAAACAGCTCAGAAATCGCGAACAACGAAGAACAAACACGACAGAAAAGTGCTGTCCTGTCATGTTTGTTCTTCGTAGTCCGGGCTTTCCGAGCTGTTTTCCCCATCATGTATAACAGCAACCAACTGGCCCAGTTCACCACCTTATTACAGGTTAAATGCACACTTGATGGAATCACTTTGGAATCACATGGCAATGTTTTATTGTGGCTGTCACAAACAAAATGGCATAAAAATCAATGGCATGACTAGACATCTTCTAAAAGTTCTAAGATGAAACCACTAAGCGCAATAAATTCATCTGGAACAACACATTCGGGGCTCTAGTCGTAGCTAAAGATGAACTAGAGGCAGATTGCAACCAGGACTGCCTCAGCAGGCGACGCGGCTTCGAGATCTCCCTCCACTGCCACATAGCTGCGCGCCTCAGGATTAATTAGGCTTGAGCTGACAGCCACCCGGTAGATTGCACTGCCTGCCTGGAACAAAAAAAAATGTGGAAATCATGTGATATGAAGTTGAAACATATCATCCCCAATTTGAAGAAACTGTGAAGAAATATTAGATTTTCCTAAGACGCATTTGGAGCATTTGATGGGCCACTGATTCCAGCATTATAAAGCATCAACCATACTTACCAGACGTGACCAGTTTAACTGTTGACTAACCACCACTGACTAAAATTATCACATGGCGTGTGGTAATCGTAGACTAGTAAGCGCTTTGTATTCACCGGTCCTGTTTCAATTTGTCACCCCACTTGTGACTAACAAATCTTAGTCAAAGGGGTACAACTACTGTAGCAGGTTGGTATATACAAGTGATGATTGTTGGGCGAGTTGGTATTGTACGTGAAGAAAACATGATTGCGCTTTGAGACAAGGACAGGGAAGAACATACACCACAGAGCGCTACACCACATTAGCTACTCAGCACCAGAGCAGACCCCTATGACCGCCAACCCTAACTGCCGAACTTCGACAAATATGCAAATATTTTTGCCGAAGTCTTTTGCCAGATTCAAACTTAATTTATGTTTTATTTAGACATGAGAAGAAAAGCACACAAGGACGAAAACACATAAAAAGAACAACCGAAAAAGCACACTCAAGCGCCTTGTGTGTCTTACTGTAATTTATTTACTCGAAGTATACCCTCAATTTTCTCAGGAAAATGAACGAACACCACACACACATAGAAAAGATAAAAATAAAGAACCTCATTTCAAGTGCCCAAATGCGAACAAGAACATCAAAATAAAATATCGCACTACGCTTACCTGCAGTAAACAGTGTTAAGGACTGTCAGGAGATGCGTCCAAGGTAGCAGGCATCCAGTACCCTCGACGAAATCACCCTACAACGTTGACGCAGTAAGAAAGAAATATATTCAATCAACTTTAAATAATGCAAACGTAGCCATCTGACTCGCCTATTGCGTGATCAGCTTTAAAAAATGCCTGATCGCACGAAAAAAAAAAAACCAAGACAATATACTTGCTAGTCTCTCTGCCAGAAATAACTTAATGACCTTATTCAGTAATATACTACTATTAATATTTGCGAAGCGCACGAATAATTTCTAACTGCCGAATGTCGAACTTCAGCAAATATGTAAATTTATTTGCCGAAGTAATTTGGCAGAATAAAATTTAAAATTGAATCTATGCTTATTTAGACATGAGAAGAACAGCACACAAGCACGAAAACACAAAAAATTACACCGAAAAAGACACACTCAAGCGCCTTGTGGGTCTTACTCTAATTTATTTACTCGAAGTATCCACTCAATTTTCTCTCGGAAATGAACAAACAGCACACACACAAAATAAACATAAAGATCAAGAGCCCCATTTCAAGTGCACAAATGGGAACAAGAAAATCAAAATAAAATATTGCACTACGCTTACCTGCAGTAAACAGTGTTAAGAACTGTCACGAGATGCGTCCAAAGTAGCAGGCATCCAGTACCCTTGACGAAATCACCCTGCAACGTTGCCGCAGGACGAAAGAAATATATTCAATCAACTTCAAATATTGCAAACTTGAGCCATATCTAACTCGCCTACTGAATGATTACTTTTTAAAAAACCTGATCACACGCAAAAAAAAAGCCAAGACAGCACTATAATTGCTAGTCTCTCTGCCGGCAACAACTTAATGACTTTATTCCGTAATATACTACTTTTAATGTTTGCGAAGCGCACGAATATTTTCTAACTGCCGAATGTCGAACTTCGGCAAATATGTAAATATTCTTGCCGAAGTAATTTGCCAGATTCAAATTGAATGTATGTCCTTATTTAGACATGAGAACAGCACACAAGGACGAAAACACACACAAAAAAAACACCAAAAAAGACACACTCAAGCGCCTTGTGTGTCTTGCTCTAATTCATTTACTTGAAGTATATCCTCACTTTTCATTCGGAAATGAACGAACAGCACACACACAAAATCAACATAAAAATCAAGAGCCCCATTTCAAGTGCACAAACTGGAACAAGAAAATCAAAATAAAATATCGAACTCCGCTTACCTGCAGTAAGCAGTGTTAAGAACTGTCACGAGATGAGTCCAAGGTAGCAGGCATCCAGTACCCTTGACGAAATCACCCTACAACGTTGCCGCAGGACGAAAGAAATATATTCAATCAACTTCAAATAATGCAAACTTGAGTTATATCTAACTCGCCTACTGAATGATCAGAGTTTTAGAAATGCCTGATCACACACAAAGAAAATGCCAAGACCATATAATTGCTAGCCCGCTGCCTGTAACAACTTCATGACTTTATTCCGTAATATATTACTATCAATGTTTACGAAGCGCACGAATAATTAGCTCAGACATTTATATTCGGTATTTCAAGGTAACGTGACATTTTACCAAACTATTTATTAAACCTCGTTAAATTAAAAATTAAAAAAAAACGGTGATATTAAAAATCAGTGTTGAACACTGATTTTTTACAAATATCACCGACGTTGAGAATAAATAGCGCCGGTTGGCCGGTGCCGCCAATGAATGCCTGATCGACTACTGCTCTGCGGGGAAAAAACAAAATAAAACAAAAACCAACCACCTTATGAGATTTTCAAATATTTGATCAGATCCTCAATTTAACGTCCGACGCGACACACCAACGGCCCCAAAAAGAGAAAACCTCCTACCCCCTCACGCCCTAAACGTAGGCGACACCCGATTCAAAAGGGGTCTTGCCGCCCGGCTCGCCGAACCGCCACTCTGCCCTTCGTCCACCCGCACACACATACACCGGGAAAAGCTGCTGGCTAAGCCACTTGTTAGCGTATGTCAACCTTCATAATATGCGCTAGTGCAAGCGACTGTCATTCCTGTTCTTGCTCTTTAGGAACTTCGATGGTCTAAACCGTGTCTGCGTTTGCGCCACACACTAATTTTATCGAACGCTCGACGCCTTCAAACGTGCCAACATGTCCGCCAACCCTTTGTCTAAGGAAGACGGGGGTCGCCTTCCCGGGCGGTCATAACCGACGCCAACTGCCGACCGCGCAGAACATTTTCTTACCTGCATACGGTGCACACGACTTGGATCTTCGACTGAAGTCAATGCAGCGCTCTCGGTGACCTCGTAAGAAGAGACTGAGCCGAACAGAACAATAAAGAACGTTCCTGCACCGGGACGCCTCCGTCGAACGTTCGAGAAGAAACACCGTTATGCCGTCATGACCGGGCGCGTCGGCGGGGAAGGCGCGGACGCTCCCGGTCGGCCGGGCAGGCGCTCTCCCACAAATTCGCGAATAATCACGTGTCATACGAGGAGACCAATTAGCGAACTCGTTGCGCCTTCCCACAGCCAATCGCAGTGCCCAGGCTTTGGCAGTGCAAAACAGGTGCACCCTCTGGGAGTTAATATATGCCTCCTTGGTGCCCCTTCGCGGCGAACTTCACCTAGCAACGCATTCTCCGTGTTTGCTGCGCCTGAGGAGGTAACAAGCGGAGCGCTTCGCCCCTGGCCGGGAGGAGGGTAGTAAAGGCGGTCTGTTACTTCCTTTTGGTCCCCTTTTTTCTAAGAGTGATGCATAATTTCTAGGCTTCCCGGGCACGTACCCGCCGACGTGAACCGTACGTTTTCCCAGGCCAACCGCGAATCTTTACAGGATAAAACTATGAACAACTCGTCACATCCTCGCAAGACCGCCACTCCCCTCGTGCAGCTCTTCACTGCACGAGCCCAGCTCTTTCCTCCTACTAGCTGTCGCTCCTCCCCTGAATCTATAATTTCACTCCAATCCAGGTCTCTGCACGACCAATTACGCTCTCTACGCCCTCGCGTCCTAACGCGAACCCAAGTACGGCCGAGAGCCGTACCGCCGTACTGTATATCCGGCGGCAGTGCAAAGCGCGGTCTTGCCGCCGCTTTTTCGGAGACGGAGAAAACGAAATGAAAGAGTAACTCCCGCAGCGAGGCTCAACCCTCGATATAGCGGTGTGAGGGTCCGGAACCAACTGTGCGCACAATTAAGCGGAATCAACCTCACGACTCTACAACCAGAAACGCACGGGTCATGCCCATCGCGTCAAACTGGACTCGACGGAGCATTACACACACACAGCCACTATTAAAGTGAAAACGGAAACTCTGTGGTTTTCAGGATTCCGATGTCTGCGCACCAGACATCGCGTATCCGGCACGATTTAGTGGGCCTAGCCCCTAAATGTAGCCTCTGGCCAGAAGGTACTCGTTAAAAGCGATCTTGGTCGGAAGGGAACCACAAGCGCGCATACCATACCTTAAAACGCTGTCAACTAACAAAGCTCAAAACCGCGCTGACAGCCCAAGCAAGGCCAACTGGGAGCTAGCATGCGGTCAAACCGAGACGCTAGTCTCCTCCCGGGCAAAATGCGATGCGGGAATAATTTCCGAACACAGTCCATGCATGCAACCGCCATCCCCAATGGGAGCGTTCTCCACCCAGAGCGATGCCTCTCTAACGCGTCCGATCGGTAACAAGCGTTCCAAAACATTACATTGATACGCGAGCAAAGGCGGTTAGGCGAATCGCGTCCCCCAAACCGTGAGCTGGCATGTTTCCCAGCAGACGTGGACGGCCGGATGCGTAGGTGGGGTGACGCCTGACGCTACGAGCCTCGAAAAGTGCTGCAATTTCGACGCACACAGCGCTCTTGCGCAGCAAGATCAACCTGCCAGCATTCATCGGCGCGCTGAACAGCAAAAAATTAAGGCACTTCTCGTGACGGGGGATACGCAGATTCCTGACAGGCTGGGGGAAAGGGTTAACTCCTTACGACAACGGTCAAGGTCCGCGCCTCCTCGTCGGGCAGGCGATAATGTCAGGACATTCGTGCGGCGCGCCCGCAACGAAACTTCGTGCGGCGTTCCTGCGACGAAGATGACCCCCAAAAAGAGCGCGAAACAGTGTCCAAATTCCACCGGAAACAGGTTAGGAATCGGAATGCGTGCCTGATCGAAAAAGAGGCCCCTCGTTGCGGCGCCAGTTTATGCGGGAATCTAACTCCGATGCCCTCAGACCCTGTTCCCGGATGAATATGACACAGCAATACTTCGCTCTCGGCAAAAGGGTTTATTCACTCACTCATTGCCTTGGGGGTTTTTGGGATCGGGGAATGGTGATCAGCGAGGCCGGGGGGAAGTCCGCTGCCCAAGCAGCTGCTCCAAGTCCCAGCGGTGGTCGTCCACACCGCGTCATGGGGACGTCGTCGTCCAGGGTTGCCGTCCGGTCCGTTTTGTCGAGTCCACCACTCGACGTCTTGCCCGCACTTTCCCCGCGCCATCGCCCGTCTCCCGCCAAATCCCGCACCAGCGTCCTCGTCTGCTGTCGCCGCTACACGCTGTCCGTCGTCCAAGCTGCCGTGCGCGAGAGAGCCTTCCTTTGTCCGGCTTCCCCTTTTTAAGCCTTCGCCCCCCCTTTTTGTTTGGGGGGGGGGGGCAGTTCTGTGACGTCAGTTGGCTTAGGGGAGTGGTTCAGCCGGACCTTGAGCTGCGCGAGGTCACCGCCGCTCCCCCGAGGCATGACGTATCTCGGAGGCCGGAAATTGGGGCCCAGAGAGTCGGCGCGGGAGAAGGCAGCCAGATCTCCACAAGTTCCCGCAATGCAGTGCGCCAGAGGCGGCGTTTAGCGAAACTGGTGGTGAGGTCCGTCTATTAGCTCAAGCCCGGCTCACACACTTGCGTTCCGAGCGACAGAAACAGCACGAACGACATGACACCGGGACGATTCGGTTCGCATTACAGAGCGTGACAGATAATGCAATGAGCAGCTTTATCAAACAATCATCTGTCACGGATGTCCGGGCGTCATGTCGTTCTTGTCATTTCCATACCTCGGCAAAGTCACTCACGAACTCGCTCACTCACACTCACTCACGCTCACCGCGTCATGGTGAAGGGCTGTGAATGACTTCGTGAACTCGGAACAAGTCGTGATGTGAAGGGGATGTGACTTCGTGAACGCGGAAGGAGTCGTGATGTGAAGGTTCGTGACTCCGTGAAGTCGAAAGAAGCCGTGATGTGAAGGGGATGTGACTTCGTGAACGCGGAAGGAGTCGTGATGTGAAGGTTCGTGACTTCGTGAAGTCGAAAAAAGCCGTGATGTGAAGGGGATGTGACTTCGTGAACGCGGAAGGAGTCGTGATGTGAACGGGAGTGACTTCATGAACTCGGAAGAAGACGTGATGTGACGGGGAATGACTTCGTGAACTCTGACGCACTCGTGATGCGGTGGTGAAGGACTTCGTGACTCTGGTGTATACGTGATGTGATGGTGAATGAATTCGTGAACTGAATTTGTGATGTGATGGGGACTGAGTTCATGAACCAGGAGTCAGGACTCAGGAGATGTCGGTATGGATTTGCTTGCTTGTGCGTAGTCTTCGCGAATGATTGCCGACTTGACATTTGGTGGTTTCTGCAGCATGTTGGTCCCCTTACACGCACGAACACGCTGTGGCGCTTAGTATAGAGTGCAGATGGAGCAGAAACTTGGAAGGAACTTGTGTTAGAGCCCAGAACGATATTCGTAGTGGTGGTCTGGTAACGTTTGGGGGGAAGCAACTGCGGGGTGGGGGGCGGAGGGCGTTTGCTTTGGAGGACTTTGAGAGAGGTACCGCTGTGACATTTTGCATGTGCGGCTGTGTGCGGCGTAAGCGCGGAGCCGTAGATGGGGAGGGGACTGTGTAGTGCAGACGAAGCGGCACCAGCTCTTCCCAGATGGGGTATGGGGGTGGGGGGAGTGTTTGGACCGGCACAGACTCAGCGGCGACTCCAACGAGTTTGGTGGGCCCCCGCTCCTCTGCCCCGATACTTCGGGCGCGCGTACCCGCGTCGCGTAGTACACGTGCAGCTTCGCGAACGTAAGGAGGGCGTTTATCTGTGCGCGGCAGACGTTTCAGCCTCCTGCGTGGCCGTGGGGTTCTGTTCACGGAGCTTAGTAGCGGCTTGGCGGCTTCTCCTTTCAGTGTGTGTGTGTCTGTGTGTGTCATTGTGTGTGCGTGTGAGGGGCCGGGGAAGGTGTCGTTTTGCCACTGTGCTATTCTGCCACGGGAGGGCTTCTCGTCGCGATGATTGCATCTTTGTGCGCGCGTGCGTGCGGGCGCCCGTGCGCGCATTTTTTTGTCTTTTGCAAGCGCGTGCGTGTGCGCACACCCATCAACGAAACACAAATAAAACCGTCTTCCCAGAACTTTTACACGAGTACTGCATGGTGTGACCCTAACTGAACTATACAATGTTTGTTTTCTTGCTCTCGCTTAATAATGCTTACAAATATTTTATGATGCTGGTAATATGCGGCATACGCTGGTTTTATCCACCCACACGAAAAAGCCTGCGCCGGATTTGATCTGTTTTGGCCGCTTCCGGATTTTTTCAAACACTATTTAGCATCTAAGATATCAAGAAGGCTTGAAGCTATTCTAGAAAAATCATGAAAGTTTACAGACTTTATCCATATGCCAAAGAATTATGATAATTTAAAAAAGTCAGGAAGCAGCTGATTGGCATCACGTTCTGTCGACCACGTTTTCGAACAAGCGCTCGGGACGCGTGCGTTGTAATAACAGGCGGAGAAGATTTTAGGAGTTCTGAGGTGTTAGGTGGGGGCTTCGCTTGCTGTTGCCGATAGTAGTTTTAATCACAGTCGTGCATACGCCTGAGTTCTTGAATTTTATGAATACGGACAGAGTTCTTTGATTTTCGTCGAACGCGAATATTTACTAATGAGATCTTTTTTTTCTGTTTAATTGGGCAAAAGTCAGGTAGTGGCACAGTGCTGATGTGTAAAAGTTGGACCCCATCAGCAAATATGCGACGAAGACGTGGCGAAACTCAATCCACTAAGCAGCCCAGCCTCACTCCGTTAACAGCGCGTCTGTGGCGCTCTCCGTATCGAGTCGAACGCGAAGGCGGGGTACGAGTGTTCAAAGATTCTTGATAAAATGACATAAATCTTTCCCAAGGGGAGAGAGACGTCCGTCCCTATTTCTGAAATTCTCTCTTTTTTATGCTAGCTAGTAGCGCATAGAATCATATCGGCCACATTTTGCTGGAGTGTTCGTCATTTGAAATCGAAAGCACTCTTCTTACGCAGGCGCTTATACATTCGTCTCCTCAGCCTATAGACAAAAACTTTCATTATTGCCCTCAGCAAGTGACTCATTCAAAGGTCTGCTGAGTTTTTTCAACAGCGCCGGAGTGATTCGAATGGCTCTTACTTCGATCGGAAGTGAGAGTCCATCAAACCACAAGCACGCCGCGATTGCGTTGTCATCACCGTCATCCTTCTGTAGCAAGCAGTCTACTAATGAAAAACAAGGTGCGCGGTCGAGGTCGAAGTCAAATTCGTTGTAAGCGTTTATACGGCGTGCGAGTGGGTGTACCAAAACGTGTCTTCCGCACTCAAGAACGTTAACATGATCCATCGAAAAGAAGTAAATACAAAGAATGGAACAACAATCAGCGGGAAACATAAAGGGCGCGCACAGAACGCGCCAAGACAAGACAGAAAAGCGCGCGCCGTCATTGGTCGAAACGAGGTGTAAATAGCGGTACGTCAGCGCGTCTGAGGGGTAAACAAACACACGAGGTGAGCAAAGAGCTGATTAAGCCTGTTATTTTTAAAACATGGAAAACTATTGAACCCGGCTTGCTGCATTCCTGTAAACTTTTTCCCTTCCTTGCACATCGCCGTGCTGCTCTGGGGCACGTATCGACGGTTCACCTAAACAGGTTTTACTTTCCCACGCTCTTTAGGTCCTGACATTGCACCAATTGGGCAGTCAAACCTTTTTGCCAGATGAGCCGGCGATGTCCAGTTTTTCTGACAGGCTGTGTTCCCCGTCTAGATGTGTTGACGAGCTGTTTACCCGTCCTACCATATTGCATTTCCCACCAGGCCCTGTTTCAACATGACCCTTCTTTTGTAACAAAAACGAAGTTAAGAACCTGCCTCTATTCACCTCAAAGACTATGTTTGATGTTCACTGAAGGCGTCCTCATGGCTCTGTCCGCTTAAAGAAATTACCGGATATCAAGGGAAGCTGAAGGAGCGAAGACGACCATTGTTGCCCTTCCCTTCGAAATTATTTGGCTCGCTTCTCCTTGCCAACGTCGTCTTTATTTTCACTAGAAAAACGATAAACAGTAGAGAGTTCCATGTAGACGGTTTTTGCGCTCGATGACGATACCCGATAACGATACTATGCATGCGCAAAGACGACGGAGGAGTATTGGGTATCCTTATAGGAATTATCGGAACAACACACTAAAACTCCCTAGTTTCTTAGACGCGTAAACAGGAAGTAAAAGCACTTACTTTATCCCCCAACACGATCGTTTTTGATTAGTGCTTCTGTGTTTCAAGCTTGGGGTAAGCTTTTGTGTTTCAAGCTTGAGGCAAGCTGTAGGTACAAAGTCTGACCTTGCCAAGTGTAAGGAAAGGTTCGCGGTTCGGGTTTTTCCTTTTACGTCCTTTGTCGACTCGTTGTAACCTGTTCTTTTGTGTTACGGGTTACGTGTGGAGTCTGTCGGTTTTGGTAGTAAGGAGCCTTCACACATCTGCGTCGACTGCGCTGCGCTGCGTTGCGTCGCGCTGCGCAGCGCCTCCCCATTGGCTCGACGCAAGGGTCGCCATAGCAACAA
>JABSTQ010002326.1:0-39235 GCA_013358835.2 Ixodes persulcatus | reverse complement strand
TTCAGAGGAAAATGTATTCCTACGCCGAGAAACGCCAGCCAATCGTTTTCATGACGTCACGATTCCGTGGACCAATCGCGATCCTTTTGAAAAACAAAAAGCTCAACATGGCTGCTGGCCTTAGCAACGCGACGCTAGTTTCTCGTGACAATTATTCTGCTTTTTTGCACCGTGTTTTAAGCACCGCTGGCCGCTGTTCAAAACCCGACCTCGCTTGTGCTTCTTGAAGAACCGCTTTGGTGTCGTCGGTAAGGCTGCACCAGGCTGTTTCGTCCAAGAAGAATCAGGGGAATCGCTTTCCGATGTCACCTCAGTGGGATCCATGACGGAAGACAAAGAGAGCGGGGCGCGGTGGTGGTGTCGATGACTTGGGAGGGTGCCGATTTGTCAAACCCGAAAAGTATAATTATTCTTGTTTTCTATTCATCCAACAAAATAAAGGCATACATTTCGTGCGCAAAGCCCACAAAATTAAGTAAATCACTAAATATTTATTATTTGCAGGAACTATAAGTGCTTGTTATTTATAATTTTGGCGAGAGAAAGGTTGGTTTCGTTTTCGCCGCTTTCCCTCAATCGAAGGCGCTGGAAGACGGTATGTTAGTCAGTATCTTGGACAGAAAATGAATTGGGAAGACGGTACATTGGACATGACTTTCTTTCTTTACTAAACAGCTACTTCGTTGACAAAAACGTATTCTAACTTATTTAAACGTCCTGAATGAATTAAATAAATATTGTAGTAGTTTAAGACACGTTTACTGGAGGTAGAAAAAGCAACGTTGCTAGCGAACTACTTTCTTGACGGCGGAGGCACTTCAGATGGGCGCAATGCGCTTGTGGGTGGAGCTAAAGGATTGTTCTTAGGTTGCATCCGACTATAGCTTCCACCGTGCTTTTTATGCACACCATAGAACTTGTCATTCCCCAGTGACAATAAGTTCCGTCAGGGCACTCATTGGCCACGAACGCGAATCCAAATATTCGTCGACGGATTGATTGTTGACGAGCGCACACGTCCGAGTGACGCAGTTCTCATGTCCAATGCGTGAGCTGGGCTCTGCTGACGTCAGTTTGGCTCCGGTGACGCGCTTTTGGAACCGCGGATGTATCATAGTGAAAAGGCGGAGAGCTTTCGAAGGCAAGAAGGTACAAAATAGTCCGCTATATTTTCAAATGTTCGTACCGAAAAGCTGGCTTTTGACTTTCTAGCCTCTTTCTTTTGGCCAACTAAACGATATGCGATTAGTAGAGTCCCAATTTAAAATCATTCATACCAACCCAAAATTCGTTTCATGGCCCCTTTAAAGGGCCCATGAAACGATTTTAACATCGAGAGAACGTGCACCTTATTACCCTTTCTTTGTTTACTTTAGCACAAGGACCATAAAACACGACCACTTCTCTCGAAATGTCGCGAATGCGCTACGTAACCGCAAAAACAAAAAGGAACTATTTCTTGACTTGACTTCACGCACGGAGGCCATCGGAACTAACTGTGTGACGTCACGGCGGGTGCGGTTATTGAGATCGCTTTTGAACAAGTATATTCTCAGTTTAATGGTAACGTTTAGAAATGATTTCGTTCCAACATAAACAAATGAATGGAAAGTCTTATATTCTCGTTCAGTACACGAAGTTTTCGCAGCGCCATCTATCCGGAGTAAGTCAAAGAATCCCGTCCCCGCTGCCCCGCTGCCTAGCAACGTTGGCTGGCTGCTACCGGACGAGCGGTGTGATCAACGCGATATAAAAACCACGTTTCGGCAGCTGCGTGCTTCGTTTTCTTTCTCGTGCGCCTGTTTCGCCTGCCTGCATTGTTGTATCGCAGCGAAGGCTAGAAGCGCGAGCTCATAGCGTTGGCAGCTCCCTTGGTGCACGAGAGCTTGTACCGCCGAGGTGTGCCATAGAGCAAGGAGCTCGCGCTTGTAGCCTTTCCTGCGGTGCAACACAAGGTGAAGCGACTGCTGAGCGCGTGCAGATGGCGAGCTTCCAGGGTTCTTTTGCAAGGTGCATTCCACACCGTCAAAATGGCCGGTCTTAGCAGCCTATTAATGGGGAGAGTCTGCTCTCGCTGTAGCAACGTCCACAGTGCTAAGGAGAGGACAAGACCGGAAGCCGCGTACCCCGCGGCGCGTCATGCGCACGTGACCCGGGAAACATTGTATGAGTTGAGGGGCATCCCCAAACGCCATCTTATTTGGCCGGAAGTCCGAAAACCGTTTCATGGGTCCTTTAACTCTGGACAACCCAAGAGAAGGAGCAGCGATGTTGTGTTCGTCACCGGCTATCCTGTATGCTTCAATAATCTCTCGGCCGAGCTTGTTCTTTTGTCTTCCAATTATGCTGGTGTCCTGGAACCGGGCTTCACAGTTCTTGCAGGGGCGTTGATGAACAACTATTGGATGAAAAGAGTCGCTTGAAGCACGGGAAACCTCCAGGACGTGCTCTCGTAGGCGGGTGTTCAGGTAACGCCCTGTCTGACCAATGTATCGGTCACCGCATGAAAAAGGGATGGAGTATACCACTCCCTCTTCACATGGAACGGTCTGATTGGCATGTTTGATGGAACATCCTTTGGGGGCTTCGTTGTTGTTCACTCGTCTGCAAAGTTGTTTTAGGCGCAACTTGCACGAGAAGACAATTGAAGTGTTGAAGCGCGCTGCAATTCCCTCCAGTCTGTGTGTAGCGTTGTGCAGATATATGGTATGGAGATAACACGTAAAGCCGTGCTATGTGGAGCACGGGGCCCTTGGGTGGCTAAAATTATCTGAACAAGAATAGTGCTCAGAAGACCTTGCGGATAACCAACTTTGAGGAGACTTTCTTGTTGTTTTGCAATGCTTAAGCTTACAAAGTGAGAACATGATTTGGCGCGAGAAGATGAAAGGAGAGACCGAATGATTCCATGTTTTACCAGTTTAGGATGGGAACTGCAAAATGGAAGAATAGGTTTCCGAGATCGTTGTTGGAAGGCCCAACAAATGCCGGTCGGAAGAAGATGGAGACGAAGATCGAGATACTGGAGACCATTGCCTGAGCTGTCTTAATTCACTTGTTAAATTCAGGCCTGAAGTTGAAGAAGTAAAGGATTGAACTACGGATTCAGATGAAACTGAGATCCGGTGAATGACTAAATAATCATCCATGTAACGAAAAACATGGAAGACGAGAGTCAACTCTTCAAGGCGAGCTTTGATCTCCCGGTCCACATACAGAAGAAAGATTTCGCTGAGGACCAGGGCGAGAGAGGAGCCTATGCAAACACCTTTCTCTTGCCTGAGAATTTCCTTCCCATGTTCGACAAGTGTTGATTGTAGATATAGGGCCAAAAGGTCTAGGAAACCCCTTTCAGATACCCCAGATGAGTTTTTAAAGTCGCATGGGCCATGTTCGTGGATGGCACTTGATACAGAATTCATTAGAAATGCGGGATCTAATCGGTAATATAATTCCTCAATGTCTAACGAAAACATGCTATAGGCCTCGGGAGTAGAATAAGGTCATGAAGACGAGATACTACAGGGTGAAACAAGGAGACGGCAGGCTCTTTAAATCGACCGGAAAATTCGGTTTCTTAACCTATCGCGCTACGACTTTGTGCAGCGTTGCCCACAGATGGTGCATTTTTTTTTGTAAAATTTGCAAAGAGCGAACTTACCTGAGGAAAAAGTAAAGAAAGAAAAAGGCTTAGCTCCTATAGCTCCTATTAGAGCTCCTGTATAAGGGGTATTCACACGAGGGACAAATCCCGGGGATTTCTCCCCGGCACGCGCGCTCACGAGACGAAAACGCGAGGCTTTTGCACATCGCAAAGCCTGACGTTTTCGTCGAGGGATGCGCGTGCCGTGGAGAAATCCCCGGGATTTCTCCCTCGTGTGAATAGGCTCCCTACGGGAGCCAGAGTTGCGCGTTTGATTCCACATGCCGCGTGCCGCCCTCGCCGCTATTCGCCGAGATCCGATCACGTGAGGAGCCGTATCAAGTGTCGTGCAGCAAAGTAGACGTTGCACGCGCCCCGGCGTACGTTCCCAGGCTTTTGAGCCCGCCGCGCGCCTCGAACGCGCGGCGCTGCTATTCGCCGAATTCAGTCACGTGAGAAGCTGGATCCACATGCCATGCGTGAACGCGCAACTCTGGCTCCCGTAGGGAGCCTATACAGGAACTCTAGCTCATATGGAAACGCAGCGACGCCACCGGTCTTCAAAGAGCACGGCGCCGTTTCGCACGGGACACAAGAGATGGCGCAACGAACGCCGCCAACGAACGAGCATACGGCGCCAAGAGCCAGCGTCTTTAGCAGACAATCTTTACGACTCAAAAGCGGCGCGCGTTCCGCAGGCGGCGACAGTCGCAGAAACAAAAACGGGCGCGGTAACAACAAGCAACTGCAGTTCCTTGTCTGCTAAATACGCCGGCTCTCGGCGTCGTCTGCTCGTTCGTTGGCGGCAGTTGGCGTCGTGACCGCTTGCGCCATCTCTTGTGTCCCGTGCGAAACGGCGCCGTGAGGTTTGAAGACCTGTGGCGTCGCTGCGTTTCCATAGGAGCTAAGCCTTTTTCTTTCTTTACTTTTTCCTCAGGTAAGTTCGCTCTTTGCAAATTTTACAAAAAGAAAAAAAAAAAAAGCACCATCTGTGGGCAACGCTGCACAAAGTCGTACGCGATAGGTTTCCGAGATCGTTGTTGGAAGGCCCAACAAATGCCGGTCGGAAGAAGATGGAGACGAAGATCGAGATACTGGAGACCATTGCCTGAGCTGACTTCCCTTGTGAAATTCAGGCTGAAGATGAAGAAGTAAAGGCTTGGACTACAGATTCAGATGAAACTGAGATCCGGTGAATGACTAGATAATCATCCACGTAACGAAAAACATGGAAGACGAGAGTCAACTCTTCAAGGCGAGCTTTGATCTCCCGGTTCACATACAGAAGAAAGATTTCGCTGAGGACCGGGGCGAGAGGGGAGCCCTTTCTTTTGCCTGAGAATTTCCTTCCCATGTTCGACAAGTGTTGATTGTAGATATAGGGCCAAAAGGTCTAGGAAACCCCGTTCAGATACCCCAGATGCGTTTTGAAAGTCGCATGGGCCATGGTCGTGGATGGCACTTGATACAGAATCCATTAGAAATGCATAATACAATCGGTCATATAATTCCTCAATGTCTAACGAAAACATGGTATAGGACTCGGGAGTAGAATGGAGGTCATGAAGACGAGATACTGGTTCCGTGGAGTTGGCAACAGGTTGGTTGAGACCGATCGATGAGAGATGCTTTTGCAGAAAAAGAGCAAGAGGCTTTTGCCAGCATCCCTTTTCTGAAATGATGCTTCTTAGGGGAACTCCTTCTTTATGGGTTTTTGCCGTGAAAAACAGATATTGCTTAGAAGGAGCCCCAATGGCAGCTTTAAGAGCCAGGAGATTAAGGGAGCAACGAAGTTGCTTTGACTTTGAGCGGAACGAGCCTGAAGGCCTAGTCTTAAGAGTATCAAAATTATTTTTTAATGCCTGGCTCACCTTCTGCCCATAGGAACCTTAATCTAAAGGTATGTTCACACGATGCATCTTTTAGGCGCGCAACAGTTTCGCGACACTCAAGTTTCGCGAAATGTGCTCGTTCACACGTACCGCTTCACGTGCAACAACGATGAAGTTTAGACTCGCGAAAATAGTTTCGGTGTTGACCATAATGTGGCGCTCCGAATCAGATCGCTATTTATCTGGGGACCTGCTTTGCGCATTTTATGCAGTCAATTCACTTTAATTTTTTTTTCTCACCTACTGCACTACTTGGAGCGATCTCGCATGTGCGCAAAGCCGATTGAGGCGGCAACCTGTACGTGCAGGACATGTGCCGGCGCCGAGCCCGTACGCAGCCAATTCATTGCTAAAGCTCCTATCAATGCACATGGTATTCATAGAAACGCTACGTGCCCAATCTGGTTCCTTCTCGGCGCCCATGTCTGCCCCGATTTTACTGTGCACTGTTTCAGAGAGCGCAAATGGCTTCACGTTTGAATGTAAACAAAGCAAACTTGGTTTCAGTTTATACCCCTGTAATACCCCTGTTACACGGGCACACTTAACTGCGGTTACGCTAAGCCACAGTTAGCGCACAATACTTGCGGACACCATTCTGCGGCTATGCAGTCAAAGCTATGGGCGAACGTGCGCTTGAGCATTTTGATCATACATCGAAGCAGTGCACGCGCGCTCTTCACTTGTTATGGAGTAGCTGTCCGAGAGTATAGTGCGGTATCTGTGGTGCCGCGCAACAGCAGTTAAGCTGAGTTAACCGCGGTTAAGTGTGCCCGTGTAACAGGGGTATTACACGGGCACACTTAACTGCGGTTAGGCTAAGCCACAGCTAGCGCACAATACTTGCGGACAACATTCTGCGGCTATGCAGTCAAAGCTATGGGCGAACGTGCGCTTGAGCATCTTGAGCACCCATCAAAGCAGTGCACGCGCGCTCTTCACTTCTTCTGAAATAGCTGTCTGAGAGTATAGTGCGGTAACTGTGGTGCCACGTAACAGCAGTTAAAGCGTTAACCACGGTTAAGGGTGACCGTGCAACAGGGGTATTATCCAGTGGTATCGTCGCGACAACAACGCTATGAGCACTATTCTAATCTCCCCAACTCCCGCTAATTGTCTTCGTCCATTGCTGGATTGTTTTTCCGATATGCTACTCACTTTTCCTTCAGTGGTGCTTGACGTGCTTGCGGAAGCGCCGGCAGTATCCATCGTTCGTGGTTTCGGTTTTTTCGGATTTGGCTCGGCTACAACACCGGCAGTGAAGTGGTCTTCTCAAACAGCTCGCTCCCCCCTCAAAGGCCACGTGAGAGCGTTTCTGAGCGGCCATTGGCGGCGCCCTCAGAGTGATTGACAGGACTCGGCAAAGTTTCAGCAAAAGCTCGCTCCAAAAGCGAGGTGTGCGCGCAACTTTTTTTTAGATACGCGCGTCCTTTTCGGACTCGTTCAGACGGCGCAACCATTTCGCGAAACTACATTTCGCGACACTAGATGCGCGAGAAAAATGCATCGTGTGAACAAGCCTTAAGATGACAAAAACACCGGTTTTACCTGATTCAAGTGGTTTCAGGTGACATGTTTGCAATTCTTCGACTGTAGGCCGGATTGGAAATTTGCCCGTAGGTGGAGGAGGATGGGCGCAGGCGGATCGGACTCCAGCATCAAGAAATGCTTGCCGGTTTTGTTCTGGAATGTGAGTCGCAACAGAATGGACTGAAGTTAGTTGGTCAACCCTTGTAGTTGGAATAATCGGAGAAAACTTGGGACCTTTGGAAAGGAGATCCAAGGTGCCAGGGCTGAGTTGATGGTCACAAAGAACAGCCGGAGGCTCAAATTTCGTTTCGAAGGTCTTATGGTGAGAACTAGTCACACAGGTGACAACTTTCTTCCATGAAGATTCGAGAAGATCGGAGGCAGCTTTCTGGAGGAGCCGGAAAGATGGGTCGGTTCCATAAGCTGGACCAAAAATGATGTTCATCTGTTGTGGGAGGATCGACTCCTTAGGCGTAACTGTTGCGACACCTCCTTCCTTGAAATCTGCATGAGTCTGTAGTCGGTAAAACATGGAATCATTCGGTCTCTCCTCTCATCGTCTCGCTCTAAATCATGTTCTCACTTTTAAGCTTAAGCATTGCAAAACAACAAGAACGTCTCCTCAAAGCTGGTTATCCGCAAGGTCTTCTGAGCACTATTCTTTAGTTAATTTTAGCCACCCAAAGGCCCCGTGCTCCACGTAGTAAGGCTTCACATGTTATCTCCATACCTTATGTACACAACTCTGCACACAGACTGGAGTGAATGGCAGCGTGCTTCAACACTTCAATTGTCTTCTCGTGCAAGTTGCGCCTAAAACAACTTTGCAGACGAGTGAACAACAACGAAGCCCCCAAAGGATGTTCCATCAAACATGCCAATCAGACCGTTCCTTGTGAAGACGGGGTGGTATACTCCATCCCTTTTTCATGCGATGACCGATGCATTGGTCAGACAGGGCGTTACCTGAACACCCGCCTACGAGAGCACGTCCTGGAGGTTTCCCGTGCTTCAAGCGACTCTTTTCATGCAATAGTTGTTCATCAACGCCCCTGCAAGAATTGTGAAGCCCGGTTCCAGGACACCAGCATAATTGGAAGACAAAAGAACAAGCTCGGCCGAGAGATTATTGAAGCATACAGGATAGCCGGTGACGAACACAACATCGCTGCTCCTTCTCTTGGGTTGCCCAGAGTTGAGATGAACTACCTGAAGCCATAGGTGATTTAGTCAAAGGGCCCTCTATTTGATTTTGTCAATGGTGTTTCCGTTTTTCTTCCTTATTTTGTCTTTATCTTCTAGAGTATTTGGGGATTTTGCCCTTTTTCCAGGCGTATATAAATATACTAATTTTTTCCGTAACTTCCTCATTAGTTTCAAAAGTTAGGAGGGAGATAGTAGGTATCGAAGGAGACGTCAGTAAATGTGTGTTGCTAGTTGAAAGAACTGTGCTATCTGTCCTTGTTCCTAAGTGTTTTTATTCCTTCTTTGACTCTTGGATACCAAGTGCACCGCCCCCGGCCCGGGGGGGGGGGGGGGGGGGGGGTGTCTGGCTTGTCCCCCCACTCAAAAACAAGTTGGTACGCCACTGCACCTCAGAAATAAAGCACCAAGTAAAGCACAGCCACGCAGATGCTTCGTCATGGTAGCCGGCTGGAACGCTCAAGGTCAGAGTGGACGCGCCTCAGAAATAACACACGAAGAGAAGCAGAGTAACGCAGATGCTTTGGAAGCCGTCGTAAGGCCGGCGGGGTTCGCCGCGCATGCGCAGTGGAGGAGCGTGACGTCACCGCCGGACCTCCGTGTGCGAAAGGAAGACGTGGCGCGCCTCCTTGTATAAGAATGCGCTGCGTGTAGGAATGCTTTCGCATTTTCTACACGCAAGCAGTCTTAAGTGTCTGTAACGAGTTTTTTTTTTTTGTTTCTCAATAATAATTGCGCGTCTTGTTTTTTTTTTTTTTTTTTCGCTTATCTACTTTCGTTTCGAAGACAAGCAGCGGGAGGTTTTTCATTTTGCTCGGAGCTTGGGCTGTGATTTACTTTTTATTCGAGGAACTATTAGCCCCGTGCGCGACCGAAAGCGTCGCTGTGGTCGGCCTTCCATGATTGGCCGAACGCTGACTATGACGTCGGAAAGGGGATTTATCATCGACGGAAATAAGAGGAATGAAAGAACTTTAATTTTGACGGTGTTGGCAGTGTTCCTTTGAGAGCGCAATGATTTCAAGCTTCCACCATGCTAATAACAAACACCATCGAACTTGTTGTTTGCAAGGTAATGACGTCACAAGGGGGAACCACAGGAGGGCGCCACCAAAACATCTCGCCGCTAATACTTCGTTTCACTTTATCTGCGAGCGAAGCCAAAGCTAGAAGCGCGAGACCAGCGCTTTTTGCATTTCTCCCCAGCTCGCGCGCTCGAGCAAAGCCTGAACGCACGGAGCTTCCGTGCTCGCGCTTCCAGTTTTGCCTTCGCTCTCACATAAGGTGAAACGAAGTATAATCTTTATTGTGCTCTCGATGCAGAAGCATTCAAATCGCGGTTGGCGGTTCCTTTTTTTTTTTTTTTTTTCCGTATAGTTCACTCGTCTCCCTGGCGTCGGCGTTATCATTTTCTGCCATTGCCTGCTATCTGGCAGTTTTTGTTCCTTCGACCTTGAGGTACTTGAGGTATGTGGCCTTTCTCTTCGTCCTCTTGTTTTTGATTCTTTTTTGTCTGTTTTGGAGGAACGGGTGGGAGGAATTTTTGCGAAACGAAACCACGTTGGTGGAGCTGCGCGCGCAATGTCGGATAACGACGAAGTCGCCGAGCTCCGGAAGTCCGTGAAGTAAAAGAGACAGGGAAAGATGTCAGTCAGACGACGTCTCAAAATTGAGACTTCGTCTGGTTGATTTCTTTATCTGTCTCTTCCACTTTTGGTTGTTTCAAGGTTTTTTTCATGCCCAGTCTCAGGTGTTTTAACATGATGATAAACTTAGATCAGCTCGCCTGCGATTTCATTAATCGTACCTGAAGCAGGCTGTACTCTTTTCTTATCTATCTTCGTTTTTGTTGTCGTCGTCAACCACACTAGTGATTGAAAAAACTGAGACGTCGTCTGACTTAAAGCCCCTCGATATGTTCGCTTTTGTCTTGCAAGTAGCGTCAAATGCGCCAGTGCACGAGGCCCGTGTCTCGAGCGGCCCTTGGAAGCGAATGGACCGCCGAAAACTCCAAGCAGGGGATAGTCTTTATTTTTTTGGCTCATGGAGAGCCGCGGCACCGCAGAAAGGCAGCAGCCCGTACCATGGAGGCCCGTGGTGCCGCGTCTAGTGAACGTGATAATGTGATCAGTATATACATGCATGATGACGACATGGGTTGTTGGTATTGGGGAGGATGGCAGTCCGATTCACAGAAGTCCGATTTCGTGGAGGCGGGTTGGGCGCGTGAGCAGCGAGCCATGGGGTTCTGGCGGAGACATGCGGTTTAGAGAAGCTCGTTTTAGCGAACGCCGTTTTACCGACCCCAGTTTACCGAATTCCTTTATAGAGAAACTCAGTTTAGAGCAAATGGCGATGAGCCTCCTTTTAGAGACTTCGGCCGCCGCGAAGCGGCGTGTATGGATAGGTCAGGTGAGTTACCGCTTTTGTAATGAGCCGTCGCAGACTGCCGCCGCGAAGCGGCGGGAGCTCGGCGGGGGGCCTGGGTTAACACGCGCACCACTGATACACGCGCGAATATGGAAAGCCTTTTTTCAATAGCGTCCCCTTTTCGATAAACGGCGTTTCTCTAAACCGTGCCTCGATAAAACGCGCCCATTCTCTAAAACGTGCTTCGATGAAACGGCATTCGATGAAACGGAAGGAGCCCCAGGAGCATGATGGCGCTGTTGCTTACTGGGAGCCAGAGCCGTTTATTGGGAGCCAGAGTTGCGCGTTCACCCCCGGAGCGCTGGCTTTCCTGCACGGCATGCGGAGTCTTCTCCTCACGTGACTGAATTCGGCGAATAGCGGCGCCGCGCGTTCGAGTCGCGCGGCGCGCCGAAAAGCAGGGGAACGTACGCCGGGGCGCGCGCGACGTCTTCTTTCCTGCACGACACTTGATTCGGATTATAATGCAATTAAATGCAAAGGTGCAAGCGAGCTGGACAAGAATGACGAAAATAATCCCTGGAGAAGGGGAACAAGAGGGACAAAGGACAAACACAGCTATAGGTGACTGGTGCGCGACCGAAAAAATCCGCCTGGTCCAGGTATCGAACCCGGGACCTCTCCACTACAGGTGGAGGTGTGTTTGTCCTTTGTACCTCTTGTTCCCCTTCTCCAGGGATTATTTTCTTCATACTTGATCCGGCTCCTCACGTGATCGGATCTCGGCAAATAGCGGCGCGGCGGCACGTGGAAAACAGACGCGCAACTCTGGCTCCCCTAGGGAGCCTATACAGACACTCTACTGGGGTCCACTGGGGTCGAAGCATCAGGCTGCAAGGAGGTTCCCCAGTCAAAGTAGAAGCAACCGCCTCCGAGGAACCGAGGCTCAGATTGAGGCACCGCCGTTATGCTGACCATACCGCCGTCGCCCGGTGTGTCATCCTCTCAACGTCGTCGTCGTCATCTTGCACACTGACCTTTCGACGCTGTTCCCGTGTATCAGTATCTGTAATCAATCAGCCCTGGCAGTTTGCCGCACAATTTTGAGCGCAAACGAAACCGAAACGGAGGAACGGGCAAGGGGTGGCCTAGTGCCACTAAATAAGCTACGCTTATTTAGTGGTCTTGTAAACAAAGCGCAGCTCATTTAGTGGCTCTAGGGTGGCCTTCCATGTATACCCTCGCCAACAGGAGAACAAAAAAGTATTCGCAACTTTCACGACCTATAGGGGGCGCACCGGTGCCTATCAAAATGGCTGTCATCTGGGGTGCTATGTTGCGCTTTTTGGACTCCCAGGAGAGTTGGAAGAGGGAAGTGACGTCAACGACTGGAGAAACGCAGATTGGATGTTGACTGAAGAAAACAAAATCAACATCCAATCTGCATTTGCTGCGTTGTTGACGTCACTTCCCTCTCCCTAGTCTCCTGGGAGTCCAAAAAGCGCAACATAGCCCCCCTGGATGATCGTCGTAGAACAGCGGTACGAGGCTGGGTCTGCGACGCGTAAGTAATTCTAGCTTTGCTATATACGAGATGTATTAGAGCGTTACGTTATTTTTTCACGCCATGAAGGTGTAGGCAAGCCCATTTATTATGAGGCCAATCATCCAGGAGCTAGGGAAGCTATGTTGCGCTTTTTGGACTCCCGGGAGACTTGGAAGAGGGAAGTGACGTCAACGACTAGAGAAACACAGATTGGATGTTGACAGAAGAAAACAAAATCAACATCCAATCTGCATTTGCTGCGTTGTTGACGTCACTTCCCTCTCCCTAGTCTCCTGGGAGTCCAAAAAGCGCAACATAGCCCCCCTGGATGATCGTCGTAGAACAGCGGTACGAGGCTGGGTCTGCGACGCGTAAGTAATTCTAGCTTTGCTATATACGAGATGTATTAGAGCGTTACGTTATTTTTTCACGCCATGAAGGTGTAGGCAAGCCCATTTATTATGAGGCCAATCATCCAGGAGCTAGGGAAGCTATGTTGCGCTTTTTGGACTCCCGGGAGACTTGGAAGAGGGAAGTGACGTCAACGACTAGAGAAACACAGATTGGATGTTGACAGAAGAAAACAAAATCAACATCCAATCTGCATTTGCTGCGTTGTTGACGTCACTTCCCTCTCCCTAGTCTCCTGGGAGTCCAAAAAGCGCAACATAGCCCCCCTGGATGATCGTCGTAGAACAGCGGTACGAGGCTGGGTCTGCGACGCGTAAGTAATTCTAGCTTTGCTATATACGAGATGTATTAGAGCGTTACGTTATTTTTTCACGCCATGAAGGTGTAGGCAAGCCCATTTATTATGAGGCCAATCATCCAGGGGCTAGGGAAGCTATGTTGCGCTTTTTGGACTCCCGGGAGACTTGGAAGAGGGAAGTGACGTCAACGACTAGAGAAACACAGATTGGATGTTGACAGAAGAAAACAAAATCAACATCCAATCTGCATTTGCTGCGTTGTTGACGTCACTTCCCTCTCCCTAGTCTCCTGGGAGTCCAAAAAGCGCAACATAGCCCCCAAGATCTCGCACCACGGTACCACCATCGCTGAAAGTTGCGAATAGTGTGTTTCGGCGTCTCGCCGCAGCGGGAGCTAGCAAAAGAGCGCGTGTGTATGAAGGCACTCTAGACTCTCCCCTTACCCGTTGCTTGCCGCTCTCCCTTTTCACTTTCGGCGGCCGCGTCACGTGACTATCTGCCAGGCTTTGTCAGTATGGTGGTTTTCACTGGCGGCCATAGTTGAGCTCGCTTCTGCTGAGCATGTGTTGACGGCAAGCTTCTAGAACGCTTCCGACACGCACATTGCACACCACCAAGATTGTCTTCTTTGGGAGACCATAAATAAGAACTCCTCCCGAGCATGCGCTGTGAGCAGACACCTCAAATATGGTGTCCAGTGAATACCACCCACAGGTGACCGTCAACGTTACACTCAGTAGGGAAACTCACCCTTGAAACCTGGGTCGCTGGCGTCCACCGAGACCGAGCTATAGACCAACTCAACTTGCTGACGTCATACGACCGCGGTGGCGCTGCTGTCGGTACTGCGCATGCGCTAATGCTTCATTCCTCCCAAATTTGGCTTCTGCGCATGCGCAGTGCCCACACCTGTTGTGGGCAAAGCGGGCCTGTTTGTAAACAGTGTGTTGGTTTATATACGATAACGGCGCCACCCTTTAGCCACGAGTTAAAATATGAAAGTTGCTTTATATGGCTACTGTTCCCAGAATACCGGAACTCCCGGGCTCAAAGTGCCAAGATACCGACTCGACCTTTTTTTTTTTTTTTTTGCTGTGGTCACCGAGGGTGGCGCAGCTTTTTTGCTGTGGTCACTTTTAGAAAGCATGTTTTTGCATAAAAACAAACGGAAAAAGTTCTTTTAGTAGGAACGTTTCTTGGAGATTAGTACAAAATGACAGGCGCGTGATGTTTTCTAAAACAAATTTAGTTCACAAGGTTTTGCGGCACAATTAATATTGTTTTTATAGAACCGTTTCTCACCGGGTGATTTCAGGTAGCGCGTCCCGACGTAGGCGCGTCCTAACTTTGGTAGCAATTCGCGGCGCGTCCCCTTGAAAGACGGGGGTTGGCATCTTGGAGACCCCGGCCACCGTATATGTTTCGGCGCCAAAATGGTCGAATAAAGCCACCCGAGTAACAGCGGATGCTATCAAGTGCGATACTACCGAACCAATACAAGCAGCCGTGCGGTTCCCCGAGTAACCGCTGCGGGAGAAACGGCGGCGTTGCGATCGCCATTAGACACATCTCCCCGGCAAGAGGAACGCCCGCGTCCAAGTCGGCGGCTGCCGGAACGATTTAAAGACTGTGTAACTCTTAACTTTTAGATTAATCTTAATAAGTGCACATGTGAACAATCTGTGAATTTTTTTTTATATCCAGCTTACTGCCTCAGCGCAGCCTTTTTCAGTGTGTGCTTTCCGCAAATGTTGATTGCGAAGTTGCTTTCCCTTTTCATTCATTTTATATTTTCCAGTGTCTTGACATAGAGTTGTCAGAGGTCATTTCAATTCCTTTCAATGAATTTCCTATCCACCTGCCCTGCAGTTTGGCGTCAGTTTTTCCTTCCTTCACTGTTTTCGGGAAGAGAGTTTATTCAATTTTTTTCTAAGAAAGGGAAGAATATGAGAATTATTTTTTTTTTAAGGAAAGGAAAGATGTTGTATTTAAATTTTTCGCAGTTTTTATATACACTACCTAGATAGCGCCACTGTCCACTATTGCGCCCGTGTTGTCAGCGTTGCGTCCCCGTGTCGCTTGACCGTTGAATAAACAGAGTACGCTACACCACCAACCGGGTCGGACGCCTCCTTCCTCCCGGGGCTCCCGCGCCCCCGGCCCCGCCGGTCATCACCTCGTCATGGGAGACTCCTCGTCTTTTCCGTAGGCCCACGCAGGCACTGCTCTTCTTTATTTTCACGGGTGACCTCCTTTCTTTTTATTACAACATTTTGGCGACGAGTATTTACTACAGGTTCCCCTTTTTCGGAGGAGGCTCTACGGCAGTTTCCATACTGAGTTGTTCTAGTAACGTTGGTGATCGTTGATGGTTAACTGCATCATGAAGAAGTTTGATTTACTTCTTTTCTGCAGCTGAATTTTCTGTCACGTGAAAAAGAAATAGCGCGTGCGACTGTCGCTACGGCGCCCTCGGCGACTGCTAGCACGCTGCCGCAATTCACCTCAGCCACCGCTCCTTGTTTCAAGGGTGGCAAGAAAAGCGGAACGGGCTCACGGTCGGGGTGCCGTCCTTCTTATGTCAGTCCTTGGTACAGCAATACCGGTGCGTCTTTTTTTTTTTTTTTCGTCGTTGCTGGGAGGTCATTTTTTTTAAAGCCAATACCATGAAACACTCCCCGAAAAGTACACACAGCTGTAGGTAGAACGCAGGTTTACAGCGTTGCAAATCGCTGAACCTCGACGGAACGGACTGGCCATCGTTTCAAAAGCTGGCAGCTAGATGGCGCGACGTGTCAGGCAAACTGCATAAATGACCTTGCTGGCGTCTTATGACGCTATCGACACTAGCTCAAGCTGCTCGATGATTGAACTGTCTTGGGTGACAGCCAAAGATTTCCTGCGATTTCGTCGCCGTCTTTTGCTCACGCCCACCATTAAATATTGTTTAGAACACTACAACGACTGCTGACTTAGCACGCTAAGTTATCTCCCATAAGGCACATCGATTTTAACGTTGAAAGAATCGGCGTTTTGTACTTTTGACATTGTTCACCTTGTCACAAAGGACAGAAAACACACCTTCTTCTTTCGAAATGTTGCGATTCCGGCGCGTAATCGCGAAGCAAAAATGAGAATATTCCTCGACCTGCAGCCGTGAGCGGCGGCCATGAGAAATAGAAGGCATGACGTCAATGGGGAATCTTGTAGAAAGATAGCAAGTTGTGCGAATACCTGCTCGATAAAAGGTAACTTTTCTATAAATCTGGTCGTTCCGCCATAAATATAAATGCGTGAAAAACCTGGTATCATCGACAAAACTTTTATTATACGGAGTTTCAGTGGCGCCATCTATCCTAGGTCCACAAAACCGTCAGCAGCGGAACAGCCGCCAGAAGCCGGAGGGGGAGGGGGGACAGGGCCGGACGGGTACAAAGGGCTCTGGACGGGTAAGGCCGGACCCGGATGAGACTTTCCTCCTTTCACCATATTGTTCGCGCTGCGCCCGCCAGCACGTGGTCACGCGGTCGCGAGCGGGTGAGTTCTTGCTGCTTACTGATGGCTCTAAAGAGAGAGCTTCACCGGAACCCCGCGCCTTCCCCATTGACGTCACAGCGCAAGGGACTCGGAAGTTAGTGAAGGAGTTGAGAGGCGCCGAAAACCTCAATCTTTGTCCATTTTTAAAATAAAAACTAGGACATGCGGGCAAAAGCGTTTTTTTGTTCTTTACTCAGAAAGGTCGAGACACTAACTTCCAAATTATTTAAGCAAATCACTATAAATGTTGCACAGCTCCTTTAAGGGAGATTTGGTGGCAGTGTCACAGTGATCGAAGCTAGAGCCACTAAATGAGCTGCGCTTATTATTTAGTGGCAGTGGTCGGAGGCAAAGGTCACTTTAGTCGAAGCTTGCTCTTGCTGCGAAACAAATTTGGGGATGCGAAATAAATGTTGCAAGAATGGTACGTGCTCAGCAGCAAGGCCACCCCAATGGCAAGTGATGTTGCCGCTGTTTGAGAGATTCTGTCATGAGCCTCTCACCTGACGCAGATGAACTTCTGCAGGAGTTTCTGTTATGTAGCGCAAAGAAACAAATGAAACACGTTTTTAATCGATTAATTCGTCTATCGATTCAATTGACTGCACCGATCGAATAATTAGTTAGCAATTAAAAGGAAGCCTTCGCATGCCTCGAAGCCTCAGGGAGGCATAAGAGCCAAGACTGGCGCCCATGCATACACACGTCAGCTTGAGCGTAAACGTAACCTGGGCAATACTGCATTAGCACGTGCATGCCCACGCCTGCAGAGACATGACAGGGTCCAGATGCCTTGCTAGTCTAACCGAACCCGAAAAAATAATGGAGCATTTTGACCGAACCTGTCAAACCCGAACAGATAATCCGAACCGAAACCACAATCTCACGTGGCGATTATCGTGTCTTTGAAAAACGGTTCGGCCTGACAAAATGAGAGCCTTTTTTTTTTGCGGCGTAAGGTTTTTAACATTCGCGTTGGTGGCGACAGCGTTGCCTAAATAACGGCAGTGCCGTGAAGACAGCTATATAACGATGGAAGCTATATTTTACGTCCTTGTGCAGCGCCACCTGGCGTCGGCGAGTCAATGCGCACTCGTCTACTCCGTTCAGCCATAAACTGAGACTGCGGTGGAAGCTACGAGCGCGTTGGACCAGTCATACGTCGACCCTTCGACACGTGATCACACTCTCGCCCATATCCTCGAGCGGAGAGCTGGATCAGCTGATGAAAGGGACATGGTTGACTGATCCGGCGAGAGCGTAGCTCCCACGTGGCCCCCATCGCAGTCTCGACTTAAGGCTGAACGGACTATGTCAAAAGGCTAAATAGCTTTTGGTTTTGTTGCTGTTAAACAACGCACGCAAAAAGGGCGGACATAAGAAACACAAATATGTCGATGACTAGCTGGTTGTCTGAGGCAAATCTGAAGGCGCCACCGAAAAGACTCGAGAGGCGAAATAAAGCCACGAGCAGCCCGACACAGGGGCGTCGGGCTCCGGGGCACCAATCATCCGGTTGTAAGATTGGATGTGAGGAGCGCTCACAGGTCGGGCGATTTCATGAAATTATGTAGCTACTCAAATATTCGTCTCTTCGAGATACATATTGAAGTGTACACTATACGAGGAATGGTTCAAAACGTTTTATTTACACTTTCACACGCAGCAAGGTGACAATCTATGATAGTCGCGCTATTCCTTTTTCAAAACCCTGCATTTTGAACACGCATTTAAAACTGTTGTTTCACAGAGAGAGAGAGAGAGAGAAAAATATGATGCGTCCAGCGTCAACATTTAAAACAACATGCGATCACAGTGAGAACTTGACACGCGTGCGCACTAAACGTGAATCACAATTTTCACAACTTGAGCGTCCGAAACACGTTCATTGATATTTGGCAGAACTTAAAACCTTCAAATCTTCTAAACCCATTTTTTAACCTGTCTATAATTTTCACTGATCCACACGGGCATCCCAAACTGTTTTCTTTACCAAAGGCATTTAAGTAATTGGGAACTCAGCGTGCGACACTTGTAACGCAATGTTTTAGGGTTAGGTTATCTACCGTTTTCTTGCGTGATATTTACTCCAAAAATCTCGGAAACACTCGCAAGCTTTAGAAAACGAAGATCTAACACGGGCCCGTGTATTTTTCCACGTTAAGGCAAGCATATATTCGCAGCATTTGTGTGTCGCAAAGTCCGCGGGAGTTCATTGCTAAATGCGTTTGTCCAATGTGCCATATCCATTTCTAACACAAACACCTTTTGGCACCATTTATACTGCTACAAATAAGAATGCATGATTTGTCATTTTATACTTGGTCTTAAAGGGATGCTGAACCGAAAAATGAAAGCCGTTTACAACTCCCTGTAACGCCGAATTAGAGCGCAGCTCTTGAGGGGGAGGGAAGGGTACTGAGGGGGGGTCATGTGACCTCGGGGCGTCACGTGACCTAGGGGGGTCACGTGACCCCCCCCCCCCGAGGTCACGCCCCCGAGGTCACGTGACCTCGGGGGCGTCGCCGGGTTGCATGCAACCCAGCGACTCCCGCGGGTTGCATGCAACTTGGAGTGAATGCAACCTGGGTTGCACGCAACTCGCGGTCACGCCGACGCCGACGGGTTGCATGCAACGCGAGTTGCATGCAACCTGAGTTGCATGCAACCCGCAGTTACGCCGACGGCGACGCCGACGCCGACGGCGACGGCGACGCCGCTCAAGCCGGAAACGGGCGCCTAAAGGCTGAACTCCATGGGACGAATTATGTGACAAATAACTGGCGAACGCCGCCCGGCGGCTTTTGCTCTGCGCGTGGAATCAACACAGTGGCTGCTACGTCGCGCGCAAAGCGAGCGTGTCGTCGAGCGGCGTTCGCCAGTTATTCGTCACGCTGAACTCCATGGGACGAATTATGTGACGAATAACTGGCGAACGCCGCCCGGCGGCTTTTGCTCTGCGCGTGGAATCAACACAGTGGCTGCTACGTCGCGCGCAAAGCGATCGTGTCGTCGAGCGGCGTTCGCCAGTTATTCGTCACATAATTCGTCCCATGGAGTTCAGCCTTAAGAGCTGCGCTCTAATATTTCAGTGTCTATAAAAGTGGCGCATGATCTTTCTACGAGCCTGCAGCCCCTGGTGTGCGCGAGCACACGCAACGAAATTGACGTCATCAGCGTGAATGGGGAATATGATGACGTCAATTTCGTTGCGTGTGCTTGCGCACAGTGGCGGCTGCTGGCTCATGGAAAGATCGTGCGCCACTTATAGACACTGAAATGTTTTCAGCCTCCCTTCAAGGCCTGTTCAAACAGGACACTTCACAAATCGCGAGGCGACACCACTCCGTCAGAAATCGTGGAAGTTGAAGCGTCCGGCAGTCCGGCAGTCCGATGCATGTCTGTTCGAACTCCGGCCAAGCCAACATCACGATTTTCCTCCTCGCTTCCTTCGCTTTTCGGTGGCCAAGGTTCTCGTCAGACTCGACGTCACAGGCCACCTGCCCATGCTGTCCATCTCTTCTGCCGGGCCCTGGAATCCTTGGTCGTGTTCCAAAATTGACTCGATCTTACCCCAGGGTAAGGGTTTTGTACCTTTCCGTTCGGAAACCTACCGGCGTCCAGCGTCGCTCTTTCTGTGTTATACACGTGACGTGACCCGCCGGAGTAGCTCGGATCTATCTGGGTAATATTTCGAACATAGGCCTTCCCTTTCCCGTTTTCGGGACTTGAAGAGCAGCGGAGGCCTTGAGCGATTGACCGACAGCCAACAGAGCTTGTGAGTGGCTGTCAGGACCAACGTGATGAGCATGCTCAAGACACGGGCGACATATGACAACCCCCCCCCCCCCCAAAAAAAAAAAAAGAAAAAAAAACCTGGATGGAAGCAGGTTGCCGCACGACTTATGTCGGAGTCGTGTCGCTTCACTATTTCGGAAATATCCAGTTTGGACGGGCCTTTAACCGTTATTTTATTCGCCTCTGATATTTCGGTCTTTTTGCCCGAAAGAAAGCAAGGTCCGTTTACAGTTGATGGGGTATTTAAACTTACTTTTTTCTACCAAATTTAATTCAATCAGCTTCTTATGTGTCTTGCTGCGGTTAAAGAACACTATTTTTTTGTTCATAAGTGCACACGTAATTTTCTGATTTCTAGCGTAGGCGTTCCCAGGCCGAATAGGCGACCAGCATTTCGTAAAGTCTTCGATATAGCGTTCATAAGACGAGTGTCCGCAATACTATGTCCTCATAATGCCCCTTCCCCGTTCTCCTCCTTTTACGACAAGCTATCGATACCTCTCAGGCGGCGAGAAGTCAAGTGCAGGCTAAGCACGCTTGTGATGCTTGGCATCCGCTTTGGTGGCTTTTCTGCTGTTCTTCACAAATGCCTGCAAGTGGGAAATACGGCAATTTTGACCGGTCGCTTTCACTCGGCTATATTTTCGGACAAATAAAAAGCTGCAGCCCTACGCGGGACTTGGAATCTTGCCAAAATTTAAGTGCATGTAAACCAACTCCTTAACACGAGTGCCTTAAAAAAAATGCAAGCCGTTTACAACTCCCTGTAACGCCGGATTAGAGCGCAGCTCTTGACGAGGAGGAGGGAAGGGTACTGAGGGGATCTCCCTCCCTCCTCCTATCTTGCCTGCTACTCCTCCCTCCGAGCGGCGTCGCCGTCTGCGTGACCGTGAGGTCACGTGACCCTCGTGACGTCGCGTGACCCTCGCGACCTCACGGGGGTCACGTGATCTTGCGCGGACGTTTCGGCAGCGGTTACGCCGACGGCGACCGCAACGCCGCTCAAGCCGGAAACGGACACCTAAGAGCTGCGCTCTAAAAAAAAAGATAAACCAGACGTGATGTGGTGGCACTAGAAATATCTCGATTTCTTAGGGAGCACGATTGAGTAAAGTGAGACAGAAGGTATGAAACGGAACGAAGACCAGTCATGTCCATGGAAAGGGTTAACGAAAGGACAGAGAAATGTGAAGGCTAGAACTGGTGATAGTTAATGATTTGTAACATCCGAAATTGTGGCGAGGAAACTTTGAAAGTGATCTCGCGTTTCTACGCGAGTGGAGAGCGAGACATTGGAGTGTGTACTTTTCCTGCGCTTCTCACCAACTTGTCTCACCAGGGGCCCTAAACTCGTCAAACGCAAAGTTGAAGCCGAAAGTTCGCAGAGCGCGCCATTGGACGTCGGAGAAAAGAGCGCCAAGTCATCGTCGTGATAGGCCAATCGGTGCGCTCTGGCAACTTCGGCCCCAACTTTGTTTTTGACGAGTTTAGAGGCCCAAGTCGTGCGTCGTCGAGTTGGGGACTCACGCACGACTTTTCGCAGAAGAGAAAGGCTACTGCGTATGCTTGGATCCACGACCAGTAGAAGAGATCCAATCATAGAGCAGATAGTCATTAGGTTCGATTATGGCGTCCAACGGATCTGTTCAGCGTCCACCCGTGCGTTTTAGAGTACCGCTGGAAGGGCAACAAAGTATACTAATGCTATGCGCTGTCGTGATCGTGGCGGTTGGTTGTAGGTAGGCCACCCAGGAAAGCGGGCGACCACAGGCTCCGCTGTCGTCGCGGAGTCCCAACCCGTGGTTGCTCGAGTTTCATTGCCGGCCGTAGGGTGACCGCAATAAGCCTTCGTCTTATCCGCTTCAGCTGCACTGTGAGGATCGCGGCGACCCGTAGCGATCGCGGGGACGCCACGGGGACGCCGCATAGAAGTCGTCAGTCGAGACATGACAAAGACGCGGTAAACACAGCAGTCGGACACGCGTTCCAGGCGCCAAAGTATATGCCGCAGGACCCAGATGAAATTTAGGTTCTCTTGTTTATCCGTGGTTTTCTATGAGGCACGTGGTGATTCTATCTGCCCGCATTGCGGGTGGAGACAAAGCATCCACACTAGCGGCACAGAGCACGGACGGCCAAGGCATCAAAGAACCATTTCTCGGGGAACCTGGACGTCAGCGAACAGCTTTTGCAGCGGCGAGGACCCGAAACACGCTTGTTCCCTCGGCAGAAGTGTGTTTTGGCGTCTCGCCACAGAGGGGCGCCAGTCACGTGGCTCACCTCTCATTCGTTGCCTGCCGCTCCCCCTTTTCCGTTTCGGCGGCCGCTTCTCGTGGCGATCTGTCAGGTTTTGTCAGTATAGACCTTTTTCGCATAACCTCAAACCAGCCAGTAACTGACGTACCCTCGACCTGGTGCATTTTTGGATTGCCCGCTGACACAGCGGGCAATCCGAGCGCTCCTTTTTACCGTGCTACAATTTCCAAAAATCTACGGTTGTCTGGCTACCACTGCGTGGTCGTCGGACGGATAAATAATTTTAGAAAGCATAAGAGCAATAACAGAAAGTGTGCCATGAGCACAAGAAGCTGCAGCGCGAGTGTGGCTGCAATGTTATCGAGCTTCGCATTTTCCCCAAGAATCCTTGTTTATGAAGTCAGTCGATTGCGAGCTTGAATCGCGAGAGATTCGTATCAGACTCAACGTCGCGTTTAAGCTCACGACCACTTCGTCTACGACAAGAGGATTGATTTTAATTCCCGGTGCAGGTGGTCCAATTAGGTTATCACTGCAAGCCCCATGGTATGTGAAAGGTATGAAAAAGTCTACATGCCACCACTCAAGATGGAGCTATCAAGTGCCGAGAGCTTACCTGCATAGACTACATTAAACTGCTCATATATAGACCTTTCCAATGTTTACAAAATCACAGTCCAGCGTGCGATCTTCACAGCCCAGCACGTGCGTGTTCGTCGCTTCGGAAAGTGAGCAAAGCACGCGCCATACGCACTAACGCTCAAAATGGCACCGGCCACAAGCTTGTTTTTGGAAAGGTCTTCTGTGGAAACTACCACCGTCTTCGTCGTCGTTCTCTCGAGGAGGCAAGGTGATGGCCTGTAGGTAGCCAGCTGGATTCAACCGGAGAAGCTCCAACCAAGTTATTGCAGCCCACCCGATAACGTCATAGAAGTGAATACAGAAAAAGTGTGCGCGCGTCACCCTTCCAGGGAAGCTCCGGCAGCCAGGGACTCTTCCTTTGGCTACTTCTACGACCAACCGCCATCATGACACGCCGCCCTCGTGAAGCACGGCGGGTTAAAAGTCCAGGACGCCTTCCAGGCACCATAGAACAACTGCTCTCCCTCGACAAAGCAGGAAGGCACTGCCACGGCACTGCCCGATGCTTTACCATGAGGTTGGTGCTCATGAAGTAGGGTCTCGAGATGCCGTCGTTCATCTGGCAATCCTCGCAGAAGCAGAGGAAAAGAGTGTCGATGGTCATCTGCAAACGGAGGGAGATGAAAAGTGGTACGCGTATTCTTCATTCTTTCGCAACATTGCTCGATAGCTCATTTATTAGCTCGCTATCCTGTTTCCAATCAATGACCAGTTAAACACGCATAAACTTGCTCAAAAATTTTATATTTGCGATACATTTCGGAATTTATCTGGGAATCGTGACCTGTACCAGGTAGAAGTAAAGGCCCGTCACACGCTCGCGTTTGACTACGACCGGTTTTTAAGCCTCTTGTGACGGCTCACGATCGGCTGCACTATTATGCAGTCTGTCGTTATCAAACGCAAGTGTGTGAACGGGCCTTCAAAGAATCGCACTATTTAAAGCCCGCCAGAAATGGAAACGAGAAGTAATAAATAGGCGCCCGTGTTTGGAACCAGCGACAGACTGACAATGACGTCACTTTATTGGTCGAAGTTAAAAGAAGTCAAACTAAATATGTGTAAAAAACAACAGCAAAAAACAGCATATTTTGGTATATTAATATCTCAAAGTCTGATTCCCCAAAAATTACATTCTGCACGCTCGATCTTTTTCGGTCTACCCACTCCAAAAAATGTCGCAAAAGGTAGGGATTGCAAACGCGGTAGCAATGGGAGGGTGAACAAAAACGCGTAAAGAGAGAGGGAAAAATGAAAGCCGTTTACAAGTCCCTGTAACGCCGAATTAGAGCACAGCTCTTGAGGAGGGGAAGGTACGAAGAGGGGGCAATGCCCCTCCTCCTCTCCTGCTTGCCCCCATTTAGAAAACAATTTTTCGCTAAATTTAGCGGGGAAATTTTTCTGCTGGATTTAGCGGAAAATTTTCCCCGCTAAATTTAGCAGAAAAAGTTTCCCATTAAATTTAGCGGAAAAATTTCCCCGCTAAATCTAGCGGAAAATTTTCTCCGCTAAATTTAGCGGGGACAATTTTCCGCTAAACTTAACGGGGAAAATTTTCCACTAGATTTAGCGGGAAAATTTCTCCGCTAAATTTAGCGGGGACAATTTTCCTCTAAACTTAGCGGGGAAAATTTACCGCTAAATTTAGCGGGGAAATTTACCCATCATGCACCGCGCGGTTACGCCTACGCCGCTCAAGCCGGAAACGGGCGCCTAAGAGCTGCGCTCTAAAAGGGGGCGGATTGTGTTGCGTCACATATACGAATTTACGCCCTTATTTTTCGAGTGAGGTAAACTCGTTCCTCGAATATTTGGTACACAAAATGCACCCTCTTCGGCCGCCTCCGTACAAAATGCGTTAACAAATGAATTTATGCGGTCTCTTCAAGCGGTCAACGATCCCTTTCAGAGCGAACACAAGCGTGGCTGCGGTCGCCGCGCCCTGATTGGGTGTGGTGTACCGTGACGTCAGGGGAAGGACTCCTCTTCGCGATCTCCGCATCCGGCTGGCTTCCCTGCACCGGTTTCCTGGTTTCGCGTTGTGTGCCGCAAGCACTTCGAGGCGCGGGACCTCGTTTACCCGGTGTATACAAAACGCTGGGCTATGCCGATATCGACGTACTACCGTACATTTTATAAGCCTGCTTGTCACTTTTACCGTTATAATTGGGTTACCGAAAGCTATCGGCCGAGGCAATTCCTCCCACGAACCTCCCCGTCCGTCCAAACGACACAATGCAATCTTGCGAGGGGTCGGTGGAGAGGCGGCGTAAGTGTTTCGGACGCTGAAATTCTCTTCCTTCCATGTTTGTGATTTAGGAGAATATTCCATCCAGCTTTGCAGGCATTTGAAATGTCATTTCTAACGAGAACCTTTGGGCGGTCGTCAAATTAGCTCGCGACCCCAACTCTGCGCGTGTCACTCCGCATGCGCTGGTTCGCAGATGTTTTGAAGGCACTGGGTCTGAAGTTCCTTCGAAGTGCTCGTGGAACAGGGTTGTTTTACATAAATGTAGCTTCTTCGTGAATTAATGATATAGTTCCTACACGTACGCAGGCACGTTTTATTTTTTAGAAGATGCGCAATTACTGAAAATTAGTTTGTATGGTAGCAGGAAAAACAGCCGAATTGTTCCCAGTTGCCCGCGTGAGATGTATTGAACTGCCCAAAATATGCGCAGCAATAGTACCGTAATTTGGAATGTTTATACCATTTCCTGACGTTCTTTTTTTTATTCCAGCCTCGGGTATTCGGAAAATACACCGTTTAGTTTGAATTGCCATCTCCAATTAAAAGAGCCACTGCCGCAGGTCCCCAAAAGCTTCCTCAGCCTCCAAACTCTCTATAGCTGAACCCTGACAACAGAGGAAAACAGGAGGAACAGCAAGCATTCAAACGGCTGTCCAGTGGTAGATGCTGCACTAGTAGCAGAAAATGTGGAACCTGCGAAAGGTTCCGCAGGTTCACGAGTTTGCTCGAGAAAAGCTTCCTTTATTTTATCTTCACGACAATTTGATTTAGCTAAAATCTCAATTCTAGAGCCTAAGGGACGAATAACGAGCTAGACACCTTCGCTGACATGGGTTGTACATTACTTGAGGGATGATATAAACAAGTCCGCAGATAGCACCAGTGCTGTACATTGAAATTCTATCCGAATCTAGCAAAGGTCAAATGCGAGCGATGTAAACAGAAATAAATGAATAAATAAGCGATATATGCCTTTCCTTCTTTGCTTTTCCCCTCTACTTGGGCTGTCTCCCTTGCGATTCTCTCTCCACGGCCCAGACCGTGTTTAACATGTTGCTCGAGCAGCATGTAGCTTTTCTGCTTCGGCGATCTTGTTTAAAAACAGAGATAAAAAAGCCGTTTACAACTTCCTGTAACACCCAATTAGAGCGCAGCTCTTGAGGAGGAGGAGGGAAGGGTACTGAGGGGAAGGTATACCCCTCCTCCCTCCTCCTCACCTCCTCACCCTGTCTGCTACTCCTCCCTCCGAGCGGCGTCGCCTCACGAGGGTCACGTGACCTCAAGGGGGTCATGTGACGTCACCGGGGTCGCGTGACTTCATGGGGTCACGTGACTCCTAGAGTCACGTGACGATGACGTATCAGTGACGTCACTGATGACGTCATCATCAATAGTGACGTCATCAGTAACATCATCAGTGACGATGCGAATGCCGATGACGTCATCAGTGACGTCACTGATGACGTCATCAATGACGATCCGATGACGTCATCAGTGACGTCACGCGTCCCATAATGTACCGCGCAGTTACGCCGACGCCGCTCAAGCCGGAAACGGGCGCCTAAGAGCTGCGCTCCAAAAAAAACAGGAAATAGTATATATAACCTGCTAATTCATTCACACCATCAGCAGCATTTATTGTGTGAGATGTAAATTTTTACTGGCAGGATTGTTCTGGATCACTCGCAAGTTGTGCCGTATTTATTTAGCTCGAGAGAATGTTTTTTTTTTTTTTTTTTTACAGCGGAGCTGTTAAGGGCCAGTTTCTTCAGTATCGTGTCAGTCAGCAAAAAAATACTGGCAGCCCTGTGAAGGGCTGGCAGTATTATGAAATAAAAAAAAAGAAACTCTGACAGCTACCGCCATCTGTGAGCGACGGCGGTAACCAGACAACCGGCTTGCCGGCTGTCTGGTTGGCGTCGTCGCTCATAGATGGCGGTAGCTGTCCAGCCTTTCCACTCTGGCTTGCCGACTTGCGGCCGGCCACAACTTCATTTCCACCATAGTACAGCTTCGCTGGTCTTCCTTTCCACTCTGGTGAAGAAGGGGGGGGGGGGGGGAGTGGTGTATAAAACGGGAAAGGGGGAAATTAAACCCCCTTTCCCGTTTTATACACCACATCCCCCCCCCCCCCCCCCCTTCTTCACCAGAGTGGAAAGGCTGAAAGTTTTTTTCCGAAGAAACTTTAGCAAAGCGTTAGCCGTAACAAAACTCTCCGCTTCTTTTTTTTTTTTTTTCTGGGGGGGGGGGGGGGGGGGGTAGCAGATTTAGCTAACCTCCAAAAGACCGTGTTTTACAGTGAAGCTGCATATGACTCGTAGGCCAGAATGTTTTAGTGTCTGTCGACAGAAAACCCACGCGCGCGCCTTATCACCGTTCGCTCGCGCCTTATCTCTTATCATGTGGTTTCAACACCTGTGACACATGAGAAAACAACGAAACAAGTGTCAAAACCATGTGATAGCTGACAAGCACGTAGCTCTCCCCGCATGCGTTTCTCGGTAAAGATTGCGGTTGCATAAGCTGTCGCAGCAACGGCAGAGTACGAAGTGTGGAGTGACGTCACTAGCCCCGCTAACAATGCGAAGCACGTAGCGCTCCATGCATGTGTTTCTCGTTAAAGATTGCAGTTTCATAAGTTGCTGTGGCAACGGCATCATACGAAGTATTTTATATATAAATATAAAAAAAAATTCTGGTACAGCGCATTTGCTTTCGTCAATCATTTGGCATAGACCCTTTTGCTGTTTACAAACATAAACTTCCGCTTGCGTCCCAAGCGACTTCCGGTCGCACCGTCTTTGTAAGCCTGTTGAGCGTGCTTATGTCACCAGTGCCAGAAAGAATAAATGCTACACGGAGAACAAAGTTTGAGACTTAACGAGGGCCTTCGGCTGTACAATATTACATCTTGGAGGAGGCAAGTTGGTTTACAAGAATACTCGAAACATTTGAACAGATCTCGCACTCCTTCGTTTTTTTGGCGTTCGTCTGGGGAGTTGGTGGTTAAAAGTTTCACCTACATTTCAAGCAGCGGTGTTAAGGAGGCCTTTGTTGATTCCTTTTATAAACCGGAAGTTCTCTGGGACGTCAAAGAGTGGAGCACCGTCTAGTGGCGATTGCCATAAAAAGGGTCTATAGTACAGTGGGCAATCGCTGCAGGTGATACCACAGCTTCGCTGTCCAATCACCTTCACAGCGTGGATTGGAGTCTTAATTTTTTTTTTATATCGGAGAAGAATTTGCATTTCGTTAAAGATGGCGGTTTATTCGGGCGTCGCGGACAAGCTACTGACCTCGTACACGGAAAGAAAGCAGTGGGATATCAGAAAGGCAAAGACGCCGCCCACGACCAAGGGCAGCCAGATGTAGTGCAGGGCCTCGTTCTTCATCTGCAGAACAGAAAACAACCACGCAAATAAAATCAATTAAACGCCGAACACACTTTAAGAGCCCGTTAAAAGATTCCTAAAATAGAGCCAATCGAGAGCTGTATACTGAAAACAAAACTCTGCTAAAGCATCGAAAGAAACGCGTACTTTGATTCGCAGCATTGGCACAATGGGCGAATTGTGTTATTGAATAACGACACAGTTTTTATTAAAATAAATCATGGAAAGGTCCCTTTCCCCGGACCCGCACCATCTACGCTGGATCAGTATACGACTGTGCCTCTCGGATTTGGCGCTGGCCCGCTTACAGTACTATCCAATCGAAATTCTTTCGAGCTTTCATGTGGTACCACCGCTGATTGCTAGCTTTTTATTTTATCCCCAGTTCGCGTCCGGAGCCTCTGCCATTTGCACGTTAAAGACCCCGGGCAATAGTAATAGTAGAGTTCTGTTAAAGAGAAAAACTGAAGAGGGATTGCCTAAGCGCGGAGGCCAGTATTTCACCTTCGGAAGAAGAAAGGGGAGGGGGACAAAAGGTATTGGGTAGAAGTCAAACTAGCTAAATATAGAGCCATCAGCGTGGGGCCAACTAATTTCCCGTTCAAACTCGCGTACAACAGACTGCTTAGGAGTCCCTCGAGTCTCTCGTTAGCGGCGTCAAATAAATAAAAAAGTAAGAGCGGAAATATTAAGCCCTTTATTGGATACAAAGGCTCCGGAGACGATAAGTTTTGGCCGCGACCATGCATTGGCGCTCCAGTATAGTGTCCTCGAGTAAAAAAAATGTGCACGCCTCTGTAGATTGTTTGAGCGGAGTCTCCCGTATGTTGCGATTGACACAGGTTTGCTCATTTTCTCCATTGGCGTTTCAGGAAAATATCCCGAAGCTTTAAATAAATCGGTCGCCTTGAGAAGTTACGGTGGACCCGATTCGGATTCACAGATTTTAGGAACAGCGTGGCCGTCTTTTGTACATAAAGACGCAAACAGCACTCGCTTTGCTGCGCTCCAAAGCCGCCGTCCTTTGTATAGCGTCTAATGCGCTATACAAAGGACGGTGTGCGGACACTGACTGAGGAGCGCTTTTTACATGGCAGTCCTTTCACGTTGCTGATAGAAACATTGTCCGTAGACACGCTCGAAGCATATGTATGAAGCGAACATTCTTGGCAAATGCTCCAGGTGTGTCCGCGGTTCCTTCAGTCATCATGAATGCAGCGAAGACTGCAGCGTGTCTTCTGTACGACGTACGAGGTGCGACCCCTAAGTTCCGAGAACAGATTCGTAGCGAGGGGGCAGTACGCTGATGCGCGCACAGTTGTTAAAGGCAGTGAGGGACCTTCCTGAGTCGTCGTACCAAAGAGTGCTGTTTCGTGAGCATTGGGTGCTGCCGCTACGCGAGTCTTTAGTGACCGTATGCACGAGAACGTTTTCGATTTCACTCCCAGTGATGCGATTGGTCCAGGCGATTTTTGGAGCAGCAAAAGGTACTTTTGGAGCGTGAGCGCGCATTACATCTTTCTTCGCACGAGCGCGACTGTCGCGTTAAGATTTATGCGTTTCTGTCTAAACTTTGCCTTCCTGCTTCCGTGAAACCTTTCGATGTCATCGACAGCGTAGCGGTTTGATTGCCTAGCTAGCACTTCAACTGCGCGTACAAAGTACGAGGCGCAGTAACAATATGTCGGTTGATGAAGGAAGTGCCGTGCACGCTTATTTTAGGCACGAAATCAAACGTAAACTCAACAGTAGGCTCGTTCAATGCACCCGCACCTCTTGCACCGGTGCTGAAAAGTGTACGGCAGTGTACTTCCGGTACGCGTATTGAGATATGACCGGAAGTGTACCGCCCTGCGCTTTCGACACCGGTGCGGGAGCTGCGGGTAAATCGAATGCTGGAACAGAATATTTTCGAGCACCCGAATTATATTCTCTTTGAGAAACTGTAAAAAATTTCACTTTTTAATTTAGATCGAATATAAAGTTCTTTTCGTTTGATTATGAACACCAACGACATTTCATAAGCGGACCTTCATGATAACAAAATCAGCATATAAATTATAAATATAAATTTCGGAAAAAAAAATCCGCCGATCACGTTACGTTAATCCCGAGCTTGCATCTACTGCTCCAGTCAATTTAGTTTGAATTTTCTGTATTCACTGTGCCATCGCACCGACGGAACCTATACGAAGGTAAGAACTAAACGAGAGTTCACATACAAATAACCATATATAGCAGTTTATAAAAGTTTTCTCGCGATACCCAAGTATCCTCGATGAATCGAGAATGTGAAAGATATATAGTCAGAATATCAATATTAATATAAATACTAACCGCATTTTTTTTAACCGTGTGTAACTAGCTGCTTTGGTCCCTGGGGGAGTGCTTTCCCCTTAGCATGTGCTTGCACTGCGGCGAAGCAAGATATATACAAAATTGCAACGCCCGCTACGCGATAAGTCAGAAAGCACGATAAGTCAGAAATGACAACGAACATGATAAATATTGCGACGCTTCCGAGTACAGACAATGTTTGATACAGATATTTAACAAAATATGATGTTATTTAAGACGATATTCGAAGTTTAGGAATTTTACACTAGCCTACCGTAACGATGCGGCCAGTAACGGGACCCGATTTGTTATATTTTCGGTACAAATAAAGTGAAAATAAGTTTTGGCGCAATGTCGGCGCAAATTCTTCATATTTTGGCAAAATGTAGCAGGGTGCAAGCTTGTGGCGCTATTTAGCGCTAATGGCGCAGCAGCAATCACATCACTGCAATTATTGACTGCATTAAGAAGAAAGAGCGAACATCGAATCTCCATCCAAAGGAATAAATATGGTACAGAGACCTCTCGAAATAATTCAGCTAGCCTGGCAAAAGACGGTTAGTCACGAGACGCTTGAAATGACTCCCGAGCTTCAAGAACGGCCGGACATCAGTGGAAGACAAAGAAAGGTGGAGCAAGGTCGCATAACCCTCTTGCACTGGCCGTTCTTCAAGCTCGAAAGTCCCTCAAAACACCTCGCGCGACTCACTTGTTTTTCGCCAAGCTAGCTGAATATTTCAAAAGGTCTCTCGATGCTTGCTCTTCGTTCTCATTCCAGTCAATGGTGAAATCCAAGACGTGCTCGTGTCATTTGGTCACAAAAACCTCGTGCAGCGCGCAGCACGAAATGTTCACACGAAAACACCCAAACACCCTTTGGCACGATGACTCATGAAGGTCCCTGCCTTCAACCTAAAGTCCCTAGATGAGAGCTTCCTACAAGTAGCGACATTTTTTGAAGCGCCGACTGCGCGACGGTGCAGGTTTTAGGAAGCGAATGGCGACGCACAGCAGAAGAGTGAACTGAATGACGCCATTTCGTTCCAGCGAAATGTGCTTTGTCATTTGTACTGGTTGTCATTACTTGTAAAAGAAGTGTCGAGGGACTTTACCTTCAACAGCTGCGCGTGCATCACCGTGCTGCCCTCTCTTTTCACGCCACACAACCATTCCCTGAACGTTTGGGTCGCATCTCGTATGAGCCAGCATTACTCGGTCAAAGTAAGTTGGCAAGCTTCCTAGGACGCCTGGCGTCTTTTCGTGGAGCGTCCGCTCGGTGGCGCTCGCTACGCTATTAACCTGTATTAACCCGTCCCATGGACCGAAGCGACGGAAACGGTGTTGGATGCCCATAGCCTGCGGTGAAAAGTGATTCTATCTTGGTTTTTACGGGGAAAATAAAGTTTGCGCAAAAGTATGCGAAACAAGAGCGTCGTTGGAAAACGGTCCATTGCCAGTGGACGCGATGCGGCTGGTGGTGCTAGGATCGCTATCCGCCAGTGCCTGCTTGCGTGCTGGCAACGCTGAAGAGCCGTGTTCGAACGGCTGTCTTCCTTTGAGTTTGTCAACTGACAGATCCAAGTACGTCGGTACGAGCAGTGTAACGTAAAAGTATGCTGGTGAAAGTTGCATCGACGTGAGGGACAGTTTCATAGGCCGTATGAGCTTCTAATCTCACTGCTAGATGGTTCCGAGCGCGTTCACCGAGACCAGCTGGGTTAAGATACGACACAGTTGAGCCTGCGGTAGCCGGCGACTTTCGGCACGCTAGAAGGTCGCCAAGACGGCAGCTTGCCTTGAGGATCTCGTAGCCGATGAGCGTGGTGCCGGCGATGACGCCGACCTTGGCCATGAAGATGACGAAGTCACCCACGCAGTTGATGGCGGCCACCCGAAGCACGTTCTTGGACAGCAGCGAGAACGCCTCGCGAGCTGCCTTGCAGAACGGGTAGCCGTGGATGGCTGAAGCACCGAGAACCATGCATATCAAGAAATCAGTCGATAGATCAATCAATCGACCCGTCAATCCATCGACAAATCAATTAAATCAATTCATCGATCAATTAATTTGAATCTATACAAGCAAAGATACCAGGAGGCAGACGAAAAGTCAAATACCTATTGACTTGACACGGTCTGGTCTCCTGTGATGATAATGCAATTAATGCAAAGGTGCAAATGAGCTGGATAAGAATGACGATAATAATCCCCTTCTCCAGGGATTATTATCGTCATTCTTTTCCAGCTCATTCTTTCGTGCGGTAAAACGGAATGCAAGAGAATGGTGCCTCACTCTCGCGCAATAATAATTATATAATTACTTAGTGCGTATTCGTTGCCCACATTCCTACATTATTGTTGTTCGTTGGTTTTGTTTCTCCAGTGTTCAATATGTGACGGTATTTTGTTGGCTGCCTGGTCCCGTCTTTTTGGCAAAACAACAACAAAGCAAAAATTAGGGTTCCGTATTCTCGGTATGTATAGCAGTATACATAAAAAACAACAAAAAAACAACTGTATTTGGATTTATTAAAATTGTGGAAAACCGTAAAACCTCGAACTGGAGCTGTCTTTGAATAAGAAAAACCGAGCTTCGGGAAAAGAAATTTTTAACTACAGCTTGTTAGAAAATCATGGGCCATATAGCGTTGTATATTTTACCCAAAGAGAATTTATTGACGAGTGATTCAAATCGGTTGCTCACTCACGGCGCCATATTTTCTCCCTTTTCGGAGGTGCCATGGGGGACAGCGGGGCGCCGCGAAGTGGCGTGTACGGGTGGGGCAGATTACTTCATATTTTTTAATGAGCCATCCGCAGCAGGATTGGCAGACGGCCGCCGCGAAGCGGCGTAAAGGGGGAAGGGAGCGGGGGAGGCGGGGGGGGGGGGGGGGTGGAGCGGTTAACAGTGCACGCACACCAGTGATACGCTCGCCGTCCCCCACTGCGCCTCCGAAAAGGGCGACCCCCGGATGGATGGATGCTAACGGCTGGAGCCTTTATAACGGACGGCAGCTTGCGCCACATAGCCTAGAAATTAAAAACAAAAGTATGATTTCGCCCTTCTAAACCAATTTGCTTCCCCTCTGCAATGAACGCACAAAGCGAAGGTTCAGAAATGAACACATAAGTCGAAGGAACAGAAAAAGGACAGGACGACCTCTCAAACTCGGCTGAGTTTGAGACGTCGTCCTGTCCTTTTCTGTTCCTTGGACTTATCCGTTCATTTCTGCCGAGTCTCAGGTTTATTCAACGTAGATAATTATCGGTTTATTATCCTAACTTTAAGGAGCACTAGCCACCTCAAATGTCTTTAAACAAAACGCCGCGAGACTCAACTTAATCGATCAGTTTCTCCACACGTTATCAGATAAACACGAACTTCTCTACGGGTGAAAACTTAAAAATAAGATAGACTCTCCAGAGGCATTGGGTTGCGATCATTTTTGGACAGTTGGTAGCCACGAGTTCATTATTCTAGAAATAAATCTGAGGGACGGTGGCAGTTTCAAAGATTCTTTCTCGTTTAATACTCACCATAATCTTGAGACATGGTCATAACATGTCCACAATCTCGGTTCTAATACTACTAACCGACAGGCAGATGCATAGATACTTTGCGCGTATTTTAAAGCACGAAATAAATATAAAAGTCACGCACCGACGAGAATAAAAGCATTCCTGTTGAGGAACTTGAGAAACCGCTCAAAACAGCAAAGGCACACTTGGCAGACCTTGAGCAAGACCTTACAGGAGCTGAACCGGCCGCTCAGCCTGAAAGAGCGAGTGTACGTCGAGTGAGAAGGAAGTTGCGGAAACCATCATTGTGCATTTCAGGATTCTTCGACAAAGATGAGTTTGTATACTGACTGCTTTTCGAGCCACTTGAGGAGAGCCCTGAGCAACTTGACCAGTGCTACCAAGAAAGAGCCCAGCAGCACCGACCCCAAGTGGTACCGTAGGAGGTTGTGTCCGCTCGTGCAGATGGGTGACCCGAGGTCTTTGTCTCTGAAAATAAGAAATAGCAATTACCGCACCCCCATTTGATACGGCTTCCCAAAGTCCATTAGGAGAAAGTTTCGAGCTTATTTGTTTTTACAGATTCCGATTTCATCTTTTTAGGGCACTGGCTCGATCTATGTGCTCGGGAAACTCTTAAAAAAGGGAAATTATTCGGTGTCCGAGGCCCATTTTATTATGAAGAACGCGGTGAGCATTTACCTACGTTCATTCTTCTGCTTCGAATGAGCCTATGAGGCGGCGAAGCAAACGAGCGGCCTCGACCAACACTACCGAAAGACTCGGCGTTCGTTATGCTCACCATCGGTAGAGGTTTTTAGGATAGGGGACATTGACACTCCGGGTCCCCCAGATGGCTTTTGGGTCATCGCACTGCGCAGGACATTTGCGCGTACGCAGTACGACGCCCCAAGCTGGGACCCAAAGCGCTGTGCTGTTTAGCTGGAAGCGTCCACTGCGCGAGATGGAAGGGTGTCCACCCTGAGAGCCCCGTGAAACGAGACGAACCTCGTGAAATACCAGGTGGCGGTGGCTCCGGCGATGACCATGTACTGGCAGCTGACGATAAACTGCGTCATCCAGTACAACGCTAGCAGATGGTACCACGGGGCCACCTGCACTCAACAGGGTTGCTTCTGATCAATCCACATCAACTCTGCTGGCTCCACTGTTTGCAAAACTGCGCATGCGCAGTGCCGACACCAGCGCCACCGCTGGGGCGCGACGTCAGAGAGCGTGGGTTTGGGCGACGTCACGGGCGCTCTTTTCGTCCTTAGTTTGGCCTTGAAGTCGTGCAGAGCGACATTTTTCGCCCCACCCTACCTCGCATTCCTTCTTAAAAATCTCACGAGAATGAATGTCCTATCTCTAGCTGCATTTTTCCCCCAAATGAATATTTAAAAAAGGGTTAATCGAAACTTGTGTACTTGGTTAGCTAGCTAATTAACCCACTTCACCTTTCCACTGACGCCCTTGAGTACGAACTCATTCCCGTGGCCAACGCAAGTACCATTTACTTTACCGACGAAAAAATAAAAATAGAAAAAAAAAACCTCGATACAATTGCATTATCTCCTTAAATTTATTGTTGTAGCATTTTCCTTTGTTCGCTTTATCGCCTACCGTGCTTCGTTCATCGAGTGTTCCAGGGATGGGTCTGGCGCAGTGTTGGGTAAAGTACATCTAAAAGGTACTTCAAGTAAAGTACAAAGTAAATGAGACGTGATGTACTTTAAGTAAAGTATTAAGTACACTGGGTGCAACGTACTTGAAGTCAAATACTATCAATACACTGTACTTTCAAAGTAAAGTACAAGTATTTTAACACAATCTTTCATGTTGCTCTTTCATTCCCTTATAATATATAGTAATTTTTTAACTGGTATGCATTACCCAGGGCCCAGAGGTAGTCAGGGGTGCATGGCCAATTTTCAAAAAAAAGCGGCAAATATTTGATAAAGTCAAGTGGCCACAGAGTAGTTATTTTCAGGAATGGAGCCAAATTCAGAAGTCCCTCTTCTGAATTTAGCGCCCCTTGCACTGGATTCTTGCACTCAAGCGGGCTGAATGTACTAGGAGAGAGCATGACGTCAGCCCCGTAGCTTCCGCAAGCAATCCTCTCGTAGAGGAGTGTCCTCTCCTTAATGCAAAAAACAGTGAGTGTGCAAGCGCGCTGGTGATAATTAATCATAATGTGACACCTGAGATTGGAGTGCGAAAAATTAAGGAACTTTCAAATAGAAGGAAAAGACAAAAGATAATGTCTCAAAACATTGTGACGTTCTCCTCTGAGGTCTTTTACTTCGACTTGAAAATTTAATTGTTCCGCACCACAGTCTCAGGTGCTACATTATGATTATTTCGCTCTCCTAAAATTTTAAACCTCCTCGCTTACGCTGACCGACCGAGAAGTAGCGAGAGTTCAAAAAGCTACGGGAAAGCCGCTACCAGAACAAATGGAGCGATGCGTCGTCTGCTCACGTTTCTGACACGAGTAGAATATCCCTCCCAGCTTTTCTTCGGAGTTGACGAAGCATCATTTCGTGATACAAATTTAACAAAACCAACTTGGGGAATGTACTTTGAAGTCGGGAATTGTACTTTCCTCGGAAAGTAGCAGAAAAAAAAAAAAAAAAAAACTTTAAGTAACGTACAAGTACATACTCAGAGAATGTACTTTAAGTAAAGTACAAGTTTCCTAAACGTACTTGAAGTAGTACTTTAAGTACAATGTACTTGAAGTACTTCCCAACACTGGTCTGGCGATGGTCGATCTCTTTCTGTCGTATTGTTGCCCCGCATCCACTCGTCTTACTTCTAAAAGTGAAAAGATTCCTCATTACTCGCAAACTATCTGCCGGTATCAACAAAGAAACAGGCGGATGCAAATGAAAACAAGTTTTGAAATAAAGTATTAAAAGGGTTGAGGTTCTTTCTTCGCGGTCAAAGGCACTGTGCTTTCTCATAAGCTCGCCATAAGATGGAGGTATAGACGCTTTGGACGAGCTGTGCATGGCCGCCGCCATAACCGACTTTCAGTCATTGTTTCCTCTTGTTACTTTTACGTTACTTCATCATTGCCACAGCGGGACAGGTTATTGCCACTTCAGATGCTACTATGTCTTTTTCTCCAGCATAGGTTTTTGCGCCATATTAAGCCAATGGCGGCTCAATCTGGCGCGTGTTTGAAGCGTTCATATAAGTGGAGGTCTATTTGAAAAAAGCTACGGTCACACAAACCAGCTGCCTGACGATGACTTGCTCGCTCTAAAGATGAACATGCTCTGATAAGTTATGTTGTGACAATTATTTTGGACTTTGTAAAAGTACGTTTAGCACAGGAGCTTTCTGTTTACAGAGTGCGCTCTTCCAACGTTCTGGGCCCTTCCTTGAACGAGGTTTTCTAGGTATTTACGAAGTTTCCTGTTAAACTTTAACCTTGATGATATGATATCTCCGGTCACACGTGCTGTCTTCAATTTTTGCAGAAATATTTTTGTACAACGTTGTGAAACTCACGAGATGTGTGGCCCTAAGAAGTTCTAGTTCGCGCACGCTAAAACAAGCGACGTCCAAATTAAAATACCAACAGCAAATGAAGGGTAAGATGCGGATGGAACATTAGACTAATATTTAGAGTGCAGTAGAGCGTGGATACCAAAGTCACGATCAGAATTACTTTGCCGATGCTAGATTACCTTGAGCAGAGTGTCCTGCGTGACGTACACAAGACCGCTGGTTTTGTCGGCCGTCAGATCACCAGAGGTCACGATGAACAGCATTCCTACGATCCAGGCCGCGAGGACCGTGCTTAAAAACAGCAGCGTCTGCGATTAAATTCACGTTGAATTCCGTAAAGTCCCGAAAGAACGCCCACCCCCGAAAAATTGTCCGCCATATCCTTTTCTATTTTATTTCTTCGCCGTGGGTGGGCGAATGCCCCAAAATGTTGGAGATGGGAAAACGATGCTTGTAAAGTATGAAAACTACCGGTGCCGATACAGTATTTTGCAGTGCACGACGGGTCGACACTGAGCACCGGGTTTAAACTGCGGGAAGTTTGACTGCCTTAAAATGGCGCTGGTGTATGCGGTGCGCATGGTCTCATGAAAATGATTGATCTTTTGAAGGTTAGTAGACCGTGGTCCTTGTGGATACACAAAGAATTTGCCGTAGAACTGAGCACTCGATCTTTATATACTAAACAAGCCTAAGTCCGGGGTCACACTGCGTACGCATCATACAAAGACAGTATGCAGACATGAGTCGCCAAGTTTTTCCTTGAACTCGTTGCCAGGTGGCATTCGAAGCACGGATCTCGTAGTGACTTGCGTTCGAATCTCTATGCAGACTGTCTTTTGTATGATGTAGAAGCTGTGTGAGCCCGGCTGAAAGGCAGCTGAACTCACGTAAGGAAACCTCTAAGTAGGACCTGTCGGAAGCCTCAGGAAGTTGATAAAGATTCGCGTTGTGGCAACCGCTGACTCGTTTAGAAAGACTTTAGAAACGACTAATCAGTAGGTTTCGTGTTTTTGATAAACACCGATTAACCCCATAAGTAACCCCCGAGCTGGTTCTTATCAAAACCGGGACGCTGAGAAACGCCCAA
>JABSTQ010002325.1:0-60092 GCA_013358835.2 Ixodes persulcatus | reverse complement strand
TCAGACCTAGGCAGGGCTCGACAGTTCTACTTCAGTCGGAAGTAGGGCTTCGACATGGCCTCATAGGCACCAAGTGCAGAGGTCAAGCCTGGTCTCGCACTCTCTGAATGCCACAGCTCGCATCTTGCCCATAATAAGAGCGAACGCTGCCTCGATGCGTTGCTTTAAGGCGTCGAGTGTGAGAATGCAGCCCTTGTACATCTGGGACTTCACACACACCTAAACGAAAAAGTTGCACATTGTGAGGTCTGGCAATCAGGGCGGCCATGGAATGTTCGGCGATCCCCGGCCCTTCCAGCGCCCTGAGAAGATGGTGTCCACCCAGTGCCTTACACTTGTCGCCCAGTGGGGTGGCACCCCATCTTGCATAAAAATGCACAGGTCCCGCTGCATGTGCGGTGTTTACAACTCGGGAAGAAACTTATCCTGCCGTCGAACACGTTACCGTCGAAACAAAAGGGGCCAACGACACCCTTTTTCTAGATTCCACGCCACACTGTAACTTTCGGCGACTGCAAAGAACTCTTGAGCGTCCAGTGCGGATTCGTCAAACTCCAACAGCAGCAGTTCTCTGTGTTGACCTGCCCGTCCAGGTGAAACGTCGTCTCATCACTAAACAGCAAACACTGCATGTGTGATGTATCTTGAGCAATCCTGAGGAGCACATCCCGTCAAAAGTCGAGTTACTTATCGTAGTCACCGGGCAACAACTCATGAATCAGGCCAAGCTTGTACGGGCGCATTTCGCGGGTAGCTTTGCGCATGGTGTGCTTGGACACACCAAACAAACGTGCGACTCTTCGCAAATACAAATGGGGATTTACCTCGAAGGCACCGATGATGGCGAAGGAAACCTCTCTCCCATTCCTGTTTAAAGGACACATGCAAAGAAAAAAAACATTTTTTTAAACAGCTTAGGTGGAAAAAGGATATCATAAAACAATTTTACAACGAAGAAAAAACAATTTAGAGCTATATTTACGGCGCTATACGAATTTTTAGTTCACGAATTTGTAGTTCACATAAACAGGCTGAGAAGCTGAAAACAGAAGATCACCCCGTTATCACGTCGCTAGAAAACATTAAGTACCACGGCAGAACTTCAAAAAGAAATAATATTAACGATAAACTAGCGGATACCGTAAGAACCCCGAAACATCGCAGTGAGAATGCAACTGAATGAGGGCACAGGGTATTTTTAAAAAGAGCGAAAGCAATCCGCGAAACCACAAAGGAGCCAGTCAGACACATGTGGTCGCTACCATCAAATATAAACAATAAAAGGTTTAGATATTCCCTTATCAGGTTCCCGAACAAATAACAAGTGTTTGAAAGGATGTTGCAGATAATATCTCACCTTTAATTCCGTCAACACGTCCAAATGACACGTCCATGGACACAGCTGAACTGCGTGTCTGCGACGCCATTGAAAAAATGGATTGACTCGGCCGGCCGGTTTTATGGTTTTACCAGTTTTACTTCAAAGCGCTGCTCATGAAAAGAAACCGAAACTATACTTGTGGTAGTTTCGATATAGTTTCCAGCATGTTTGAAAGATCAAGGAACGAAAGTAAACCCTGAGACAAGGAGAAATAAAATAACAGACAAGACAACTTGCCCTGTCCGTTATTTTATTTCTCCTTGTCTCAGGGTTTAGTCAAATGCATTTTTTTTTGCGCGCGCGTCGTGTGTGTGTATGTGTGCGCGCGTATGCGTCCGTGAACGCGAGTGTCCGTGTGCATGCCTCTGCGGATGCGCGTGCGTGCGTGCGTGCGTGGGTGTGGGCTCGTGTGTGTGCAGCGCTGGTGTGTGCACGCGTGCGTGCGTCTGTGTGCATGTGTGCGCGGGAGCGCGCGCGTGTATGTGTGCGTGCGTGTGCGTGTCTGCGTGTGAGTGTGTGTCGGTGTGTGTGTGTGCTTGCGCGCTCGCGTGTGCGTTTGCGTGCGTGCGTCTGTGTCTATGTGCTTTTCATTTTGTTAGCCCTGGACATTGGTGACCTAATTTTTTTTAGGGAGAGGGGGGGGGGGGGCGAACAGCCCTGGTGCAGCGCTCAGGGGAGTGCAGGCGGGCAGTGAAAGTCAAGGGGGGGAGGGGGGCGGGAGGGATGCGGATTTTTGGGGGTATTGGGGGGGGGGGGGGATTCCCCTGGCTACGCCACTGGCCCTTGAAGTAAAAAAAAAAAGTTGTTTGTGTAGCTAAAAAGCGGCAGAATATTTACAGTATCGGTCGGGTGTGCCTGCGAAGACTTTCAAACTTCCTTTAGAAATAGGGTGTAAAAAGAAAAAAAAAATCATTTTGGGAACAAACTACCAACCTATGTCCAAAATTGCAAAAACAAATCTTTCAAATTTTTGCAGTGAAGAGAAAGGCATCGGCACGAGCGCGTGGCTTTAGGAAGTGCCTCTTATGAACGAAACAAAAGCATACTGCTGAGCAATGATCACGTGCCTCTCTGTGCCTCTGTCTTTACTGCAAACATTTCTGAGATGGAGTATAATTAGAATTTCAAGCGCCTTTGGGATGATAGCATCAGTGTCACGAAACACTGTGATGTCATCGAGGCTGCACGCCATGCTCACGAAATATCTTTCTATATGGAAAGCATTTATGAAAATAAATATTCTTTGCATTTAAAAATATTTTAAGAGCACACAAATCATTTCAGGCATACTGTGAATTAGAGTAGTTCGTCTTTATATTTACCCATATTCATTAATACACTTAATTTCGTTGTTGATGTGCCAGAAATATTTATCTTGGAAAATGCGACGAAGCGATAGCATAAAAAACACAATCAATTTTGCGCAAAAAAACGCAAAGAAAACAAATAAATAAATACAGGCCGAGTTTGCACTAAGCGACGACGGGATAGCACAAAAGAACAATAGACTTTGCTAAAAAAAACGCACAAATAAAAAAATAAAGGCAGAGTTTGTACTAAAACAAAAGAAAGCATCATTTCCAATCTCCCTTTCAAATCACGATTCCAGAGATACTAGTGTTTCTGAAGGCGTTTTTTTTTTTGTTTTTTTTTCACCTGCTTCCCGAAACCGAAACCAAAAGTATTCAGAATTCAGAGTAGCACCAAAACCCTTTTGCACAAGAGCGATCACTCCAAACAAAAAAACGTCGCAGGTGCGTTTAGAAAAAAAAAAAGAAAAGCCGTTGTCGATATGACGTGTAAAAGAAAAAGTGAAAACAAAAAAAAGAAAAGAGCACCAAAAGTTTTGTGGCCACCACTTGCTTCTTAGTTCCAGATGGTCTGGCATACGCATTGAAGCGCGCCGTCTTCGCCGTCGCTCTGAGGTCTGCTTTCATTTCTACGTTTTTTACGGATTCCTTTACGGGTGTTTCTTTTTGACAGGTACTTTGTCAAGAGTAACAAACGATATCTGGGAGACGCTGATGGTTGTGCACGGCTGCCGGGCCACCTTCGGGACACGCTAACCGCTGGTAAGAGAGTGTTTTTCTTTGAAAGTGATGGGATAGCGTGTTGGTTGAACATATTTGAAGGGATATCCAGCTAGCCTTCGTTGTAGATTCCAAATTTGAAGTGAGACGCATGCCGAAATGACATGGACGAGCTTAGAGCATCGCCGCAGGGCGTGTCACGTCCGAATAGATCAACGTAGTGTCTAGAGTACTGTCCGACGGCACTCTTGCAGAGCGTTCAAGTGCCGTCCGAAAGTCTCGTATAAAACGAGTTCTCAAGACGAGTTTTTCGAAGCGGAGTGTAGCTTAGTGGTAAGATGACTGTTTCATAATAGCCGCATCCCACTAGAGCGACAGACCGCAACAAACGGCAGCGGCACACGGCAACGAGCCATAAACGACACCGACAGGCAGCCTGTTTCCTATTACGACTGGAGTTGTCAACAAAACACTTCAAAATACACAGTCAAACAGAATCTGGCGACGCGGGTTTCGTGTTTTGCTCTATGGGCATAAAATGCGCCGACAAACACGGTGAAAGTGGAGACGATTACTTTATTTCTTGATTAAAGCTTCCGCTTCTCTTCATTTATTGTTGGCGACTTTCCGCTAACAGTCGTGACAATCGACACCAAACTTCTTCCGAACTAGAATACCCGAATCGTTTCTTTTTTGGGCCGTTCGAGGCATTCTAGGCTAGCGCCATAGAATTTCACGCCGATTTTGAGGATGTTTTAACTTCATATTCGAATGATCGAGGGCAGGCGTTTTTTGGTGGACAATACGGCATCTCTATTATCACAGAACGTGATGACAAGTCTCGTCTGCCGGAATGGCTTGCCGCGGAACATCATGTCCTACTTCGTGGTGAGCGGTTTTACTATGGTCAGTCCTTGCACATGGGTGTATCCATCCTGATGCAGGGGCGTAGACTTCAGCGTCTTGAAGCACCACCTCGCTCACCAAGTTTTCGCGAGCAAAACCAGCCACAGCAAATTTTTTTTTTGCAACACGACCGCCCGGCGGCAGCCAGCAAGCCGCGCACACGACCACTACGTGCAATCGAGGGACCGGAACTGCGGGAACGACGAGTGCCCGCCAAGGGCTTCTCGTTCCGGGAGGAAGGGTAGAAGGGTGGGAAGGGAGGCAACAGAAGGAATAAGCGGGCGAGGAGGATAAGTTTGTCTCCGAGAGATGTTCCTCAGTGGGACTGCTTGCTGCGCTTCACACAAGAACTCGCTTGTCGGCGATTGTCGCGGGTGTTGGTCGTTGCAGTGGGACAGCATCGGCGACACGGAACTTTGTGGTGTCGTCAGACAAAAACCGGTGTTTGTCGTTCTAGTGGGACTAAGCTATAAGCAAGCGATCCCGGGTTCGATCCCCAGTGCGGGCTTACTTTTTTGTTTTTGTTTTCTCGAACATTTCATTTCGCCGACGCATTTGGCGATATTTACATTTATTTTCTTACGATGAACACGGGAAAAACTAATGTTGTCACCGAAAGTTTGCTGAACGAAATGGTATGGGACTTCGCTTCCGGAGGTGCATGGGGTACAACGGGGCTTGGTTTGCCGGCTGGACGCCGCGAAGCGGCGTGTACGACAGGGCCAAATGGGTCAATAGTTTTGTAATTAGCAGCCGCATACTGTCGCCGCGAAGCGGCGTGAACGCAGGGGGGGGGGTGTGTTAACGAGCTCCCCAGTGATACACGCGCCGTCCGACTCTTTCGGACGGCACTTGTAGGTGCGATTGGAGTGCCGTCGGATGGCACTGTAGACACAGCCATGGATCATAGATCAATTGTCGAGCCAGTCCATCCACTGCCAACTGGGACCGAAAGTTCCTAGGCACACAAAGCGTGATTCCGTCAACATATCAACACAACACCGACAACACGATCAGAGACTAAACAGAAGAAAACAACGAAACCACGAAATGGCTACTATTGGGGGGACGGCTGCAGTGAGGGAAGTGTCGGAATAATAAAGCCACTATTTTGACTAGGGATGCCGCGAACCACCCTAGGTTTGAATTCAAAAGGTTTCATTATTTTCGAACCGAACTGATGTTCGAATTCGAAAGGTTTGATATTTTCGACCGTACGGAGGTTCGAATTCGAAAAATTCACAACTTTCAAAAATCGTGGAGTTTCGAATTCGAAAAGTTCGAAGCTTTCACGGTTTCTAAAAGTTTGGTTCTATTATTTCGAATATTTGTTTACTTGAGGTTCAAGAAATTCGAAGATTTCAAACTTTTCGAACTTGAAATTCGAGAGATTCTAATGTTTCGAATTTCTTTATCTGAAATTCGAACGTTTCGAATTCTTATAGACATAAAGTTTGATAAATTCGAAGATTTTCTAATTTCTTTCGACATAAAGTTCGAAAACTTCGAAGGTTCCAATTCTTTTGTAGGGCTAAATTTGAAGAAAAAAAAAAACTTCGAAGGTTTTGAATTTCTTTCAAGTCCAAGTGCGCAAAGTTCGAAGTCCGGTTTTCATGTTCCGCCACAGTTTCAGTTTCAAATAACGTTTTCAAGCCTCGCTGGTTTTCACGAAATCAGGTTTAGAAAAGTTCGGATGTGATATTTAGACTGCACGAAGTTGGTCAGGCAATTAAATGAGACGACGAGTGTCCCGGATGTGCTGGAATATTTGCCAGTGCAGAGTGACGTGTAACCATAAATCAGTAATTGTAACCGCCAGCCCGGGGGGGTCATTAACGTGCATCACGAAGTAGTGATCACACGAACGCACTGTTTAACGATACTCATCCAGTTCGAAACAGCCAGGTTCAGGCAGGTGGTTGAGGCTCAGAAAAACCCTGAAGCAATCTGGCAAACTGCCTCCCTACCCCCTTGCACGCTGGTAGTAATCCGATTGAACACCGCCCGAGTGACACTGGCATATAGTAAGTTTAGTTTGTACATTATGCAAAATCCTGAGACTGGGAATGAAATTTGAAAAAAAAAAAATGTGTAAGAAGACAGAAAAAAGGGGACAGGACAACGCCTCAAACTCAGCTCTGGGAGTGAAATTTGAAAGAAAAAGTTTAAGACAGAAAAAAGGGGACAGGACAACGTCTCAAACGCGGCTCAGGACATCGTCTCAAACTCAACTCAACTGAAAACTCAGCTCAGGACAACGTTTCAAACTCAACTCAGCTGAGTTTGAGACATTGTTCTGTCCCCTTTTTTCTTTCTTCTTACACTATTTCTTGCGAATTTCATTCCCAGTCTTGGGATTTTGCATCATGATCAACATACACCAGCTCGCCTGCACCTTGACATTTTTTTTGTTCGTAATTGCTTTGGAGGTTTATTTTCCGGGACGGAAGAAACGCCGAGCAAAAAGCACAGAAGCTGACACAACTTGAGGTCGAGGAGCGTTCTACCATACCAGTGGCGTCGGAAGAGGAAAAACGGGGGGGGGGGGGGAAGGGGGGAAGGGGGCTCCAGTCTCCCCCCCCCCCCCAGATATTTCAGACTGTTAAAGAAAACAATACGGGGAAAGAGGGCATGGTCGAGCTTATTTTAATCTGAAATTATTTATGCATATGTATAGCTACTGTTGCTCTTCACTTCATAAAAGATCGCGTAGATGGTCATCGTTAGAAACTTGTTTCAGAAGGCACTACTCGTCACATGCTCGGTGGTTCGGAAGTTCAAAGCTATGTCTTTTCGACCTAAACAGTGTTGTACACGTTCCTCAAAAAAGGGAATGAAAGCTCGTTCCTCGTTCCTTCTGATTTTAGGAATGCGTTCCCGTTCCAAGTTCCATCTGTGAAAAAGGAACTCGTTCCCGTTACAGTTAAAAAATGGAACGTATTGTTACATATACGTTACATTTGTATTTTGCTGATTACCATATTTGGTTAGATCAAGCAAAGTTTTCTTTTTTTTATCTATCCCATCAAATGGGAACATACGAATTTATATGTCTTGATGGAAGGGCACCAGGAGAAGAAAACAAGCGTAATCAAGGTTTTATTTGTTAATAAATTCAAGTTGAAAAATCTCAGCTTTTAACCATATTCATGTTTGTGGTGAACGATTCAGACGAGCCAAATCTACTGTTACCCCACATTGCACGAGCGTTTTACAAGAACCTCACACGGTTCAATCTAACAAAGACCCTTGTTCGAACTTTACAACAGTTGCTCCTCGATGTTGCTGTCCGCGAGACGAACAAGTGAAGGAGAGGGTATGCTTTTGGAAGGTCAGTCTTGAAAACTACAAGTAGTTCTTTGTGAAGGTTTGATTCGTTGTTCAGTTTGAAGGTGGGGGACAAGGGGAGAAGGAATAAAGGGTAATTTTTGTTTATCGTTTAAGTGACCAATGTTCGAAATAAAAGGGTGCGTTCGATGTCTGGTAACCTGTGATTTTGTTGTAACTGTAGGTCTATTTATGAAAGTTCAGAAATCGCTGTAGTCGGCCTTTGATTTCTGGGTGTATGAGGATTCGTGGAAGCAAAGAAAGTAGTCGAGTTTGAAACGTCCCTCTTTGTATCTTTTCGTGCAACTAAAAGTTTTGCTTTTTGTACCGCAGTTTTGGGCACTCAAAAAAGAATCATTGATGTCCACTAGCTCTCCTGCAAACGACTGTTACCAAGCGAGGACCACACAATATAAATCCGAAGATAAGTAACCAAAGAGTTAACGAGTTAAAAACAATATTTTCGTAAAGATTTAGTTTTTTATACTTCAAAAATTTCCCTCGTAAAAATAAAATAAAAATTACCCCACTGAATGATAAAAGGAACGCCGTTACTCTTTCTGTTCCAGTAAAAATGTAATGAGTTCCCGTTCCAGTTCCACCAAAGCAAAATGGAACGGCGGCGTTCCTTCGTTCCTCCTAAAAGGAACGCATTCCAGGAACGCCGTTTCTTGGAACGCCATTCCGTACAACACTGGACCTAAATAACTGTGCCATTGGTAAAAAATAATAAATAAATAAACATAGCAGTAAATGCAAAAATAAAAAGCTGGAGAAAAAAAACTATCAAGAACTCGCCGGCAGTGTTGTATTCTTGCATATTCAGAGGCCCAGAACTATGAAACAAGTTTGTCCTACCAAAATGTGTACAGGCTAAAAGAAAAAACCCCCAGAAACGTGAAATGAGAAAAAAAAATTAAAAAGTTTTTTTTTATGACGTGCTGAACTTGAACAGTTTTAGAAATCTTCCCCCATGAGTTAATTTATTCAACGTGAAAAAAACAATAAATACATTATTTTGTATTCTGCATATGGTAATGATATGTACTGTCTGTGTCGTTAATTTAAATGCGATGCCTCAAACAATTTAGACAAAAAGAATTACCAAGTTTAGGGCATAATTGCTTGTAGATACATACATGTTTGGATATTTTTTTCGAAAGTCGTCTTGAACAACAATAATTATATCTTAAGACTACACTTACCTGGGCTATACATAGATCATTCTTAAAAAGTTTAACATCTCTACCATAAATAGCTTCGGCTATGGCGCGGTTCAAATATGGCACAAAGGACGATTGTCAAAAACCCGTCGTCCTTCCTCGCTCCTTCGGCAATCTATTTCTTTAAAACAAGCATGCCAGATGATTGAAATAAACGGTATTGTCTTTCGCAAGGAATGCAAAGCCGCATGTAAAAACGCGAAAAAAAAATTACGAATGTACCTCACTGCTTGAATCCAAATGAAACCGCCCGCCGGTCTTTCGAAGTTCAATGAACTTCGAACTTTTACCCTAAAAGTTCGAAGTTCGTCGAACTTTTGACTTTTCAGGAGTCGAAAGTTAGACAATTTTCGAATTCTTTAGATTAATAAGTTTGAAAGTTCGAAAATTATCGAAGTTCTTAGCGTAGGAAGTTCGAAAAACTTTGAACTTTTTAGTGCAAGAAATTCGAAAGTTTGAAAATCATTGAATTTTTTAGTCTATCAAGTTCGAAAGTTCGACAAGCATCGAATTTCGCAGCGTAATAAGTTCGAAATTTTTAAAAGCGTCTAACTTTTTAGTTTAACAAGTTCGAAAATTCGACTTTCGTTGAATTTCTCGATTTGGAAAGTTCGAAAATTCGAAATCTTTCGAACCGCTTGATTCAATCATCGAACCTTCGGTTCGAAAAAAGTTCGCGGCATCCCTAATTTTGACGTTTTACGGACGTGTCGTCTCAGATGTCGAAGTAATATTTAAGATATTTTGACTGTGGTAGTCGAAATAGATACTGCCTTTTAGATTCAATTCGCATTGGTGCAAATTTTTTTTTTATGCTTTCTTCGATCATTTTGTGGTACATATTCGCAGTTTTAACATCATTGTTTGTTTAAACAAGTTATTAATTGATTTCTCGTAGCTTTTTTGCCTACAAAATGCTGATGACTGATAGACGTGAAAGGAGGATAACCAGGATGCATACAAAAACATAGTAGCGCTTGACACGAGGACAGGGGAGGAGACTGGACAACAAAGAAAACTGATAATAGTGTGAGCGCGTTGTGTTGTCCAGTCTCCTCCTTTGTCCTCGTCTCAAGTGCTACCATGTTTTTGAATTCCCAGCACCAACTCACCCAACAATCTGCACTGATCAGGATACATACGTCTTCTAATCAGTTTGCAAGTGGAATCTGTAACAGTACTGTCGCGACCGGTTATAAAGAAATAGCGGCTACAGCAAAGCGATCACGATTTCCCATTCCTGTTTGCACTTTTTTAAAGCATTTCTGTCTGTTTTAGTGAAGGAAATTGAGCGGCTCCCTCGGATATGGGGAAGAGAAATTTTGTGATAATTTAAAGAAAGACTAAAATTCGGAAAGTTTACTAAGGGCCTGTGGCACAAATGTCGCTTACCTTAACCCAAAGCTGCCCTTTCCTAAGTTGGCTTAGCATCCTAAATCTAGCTTGGTTAAGCACGGGTTTAAATTCCAATTGCACCAAGATTAACTCGGATTTACAAACGCGCCCCTAGCTGAACGCTATATTTGCGTAGGGAATGTAGGGCAGAGGTGAGCATTTTAGGTCGCCCTCACTCACCTTCACAGCCATACTCACCTAAACCCCTCACAGCTACACTCACCTTCAGCCCCTCACTAACCCTCATCCTCACAGTCACATTCTCCTTCAGCCCTTCACATACACTCACTGAACCTCACGGCCCTCATTCCCCTCACGCACTCATGGCCCTCACGCACTCGTTCCCCTCACCAACTCATGGCCCTCACACACTCGCCGCCCTCACGGCCGTCACACCCCTCACGGCCCTCACACCCTTCACGGCCCTCACACCCCTCACGCACTCACCACCCTCACGAATTCATGGCCCTCACACACTCATGGTTCTCACGCCACTCAGGCCCGCTTCAGAAGGGGGAATTTCGTCCAGCAACTTGACATTGCAACACCAGCAACACGGGCCGCCCCGCTGCATTTTGCCATCATCATCACGAAATTTTATTTTTCTTGCACTATTTAGACACATAGTTATGTGCTATAAACGTGTTTTATGCATTTAAATCTTGTTGAGAATACCAACGCATCTTTCTGAAACAGTTTACTTCCAAAAACGATCAATTTCAAACCAGAACCAAGTCTTTTGTTATCATCACTAGCACGAGGTATTACGTGACAATATTGCACCCCTGATTGGCTGCAGCCGCTTCAAACGTCTTCGAATTGCTCCGAGTTGCTCGCTTGTTTCGAGCCGGACCCTATCTCAGCAATTCGTGTCGATCCAGGGAAAGCTAGGGAACAACCCGCTAGCAACACCATAATTGCTGAAAAAGTTGTTCCGTCTCAAGCGGGCCTCACGCACTCACCTCCCTCACGCCCCTCACGCCCCTCACACACTCATGGCCCTCACACCCCTCACGCACTCACCGCCCTCGTACCCCTCACGCCCCTCGCGCACTCATGACCCTCACACGCTTCACGCCCCTCACGCACTCATGGCCCTCACACCCCTTACACACTCACGGTCTTTACAGCCCTCACGGCCCTTATTCACCCTCACTCTCATGAACTTTCCTGGTTCAGAAATTCACTCACCTGTGAAGATGAGGGTGAGTGAGGGCCTTCGTGAGTGAGGTTTGCCGAGGTATGATGTAGGTACAGACAGAGCGAACTAGGGAACGCTCAGAGGGACGAATACAATTGGCGGAGAGGAGTCACGTGATGTAAACGAACACACTACCGTGGTAGTTGACGCCGGCGGCTGATTTTCGCTGTGTTTCTTCAGTGAGTAAACAAATCAAACGTCTCCAAATGCAACCCTTTGTACGCCGAGCTTTCAAAGTCGAGAAGCAAAGCTTTAAATAAACACGAAATCTCTTTAAATATGTGATTGTGTGTTTACAGGGTGTCTAGCGACCGGGAAAACCGCGAATTGTCAGGGAAAATTTAATTACCGGGAAAAATCAGGGAATTGTCAGGGCTATTGTCAAAAAGTGAGCCCAGTCAGGGAAAATGAGCCGGAAACGCCATCGAGTGCTCTGAGCTAAGACTTGAGGACTTGGGGGCAGAAAAATAGGCAATTCTGCTTAGACCGGACCGCGGGCTCTGCTGACCCGATGTAGAGTGTGCTACCCGATGCAAACGGAACAGCCGACAAATTCAGTCCAAGCCATGCATTGGATTGGATTGAATTGAATTGAAGGTGCGACACTAGGCTAGATCCAGTTAAAGCCACTAGATTTAGTAACAAATGGGAAAGCCGCAGACCGCAATCCAATCCAAGCCGAAAGTATCCGAAAGTGTGCATCTGGCGGCCATGCGGCCATGCATTCGGTTATTGACGTGTGTGGTTGAGCGTCGTGTTTTCATCGTGTTTGCAAAAGTGGCCTCTTCGCTGACGATGTTGGCGGCAAGGAAGTGCTCGTTAAATCCGGACTGGACGAACCCGAATATTTTGGAATATGCAAGTTGGTATAAGCCCGTGCAAAATGGCCCTCAGAGTGCTCAATGCTCAATGCCTTGTGTTGTAATGGTCTCATATTTTTCACCGCCTCTACAGTGGTTATGGAATTTCATCTGAAATTGTCAGGGAAAACCTGGAAAAGTCAGGGAATTTCAAAATGATAATTTGCTAGACACCCTGGTTTAATATTGGATGATAGCAGAATACTTTGAAAGTGACCGTAGTTTTCGTGCTCACATTTCGAGGTAAAGGAGTAATCGAGGGGGGGAGGGGGGAATTTCACAGGATGCGAGAAGGACGTTCTACTCGCTACATCGCTGTAAGACTGACAAAAAATCATTGGGTATAATTAGGCAGGTAAGATGAATACAAAAATCAAGAATCATGCCTGAGACCGATAAAGTTCAAAACAGTGACGAGCTCGCCACGGCAACTACGAGAGTGCCCCGTAAAAATTTGAATAAAAGGCGTCGAGAGATCAGGTCGCAAGGTAAGGGGGACTTGCGTCGACTGTACGCGTTGCTCTCAGCAAAGCGACAGAACTGCTCTGCGCCATCGTTGAGCATGTGCTGCACCCCCAAACGAACTTGTGTTTTACACTGTGCTGTTCGAAGGTAGCTGTGCGGCCTCAGCCATTTTTATTCTATGTGCCACTCTGCAGGCACAGATTACTCGTCTATTCGCTCTTTCTCGCGTGAGTTGAAACGTGGTGGCGCCAGTGTGCAAACAGCCCACAATCACTTCCGGTTCCCAACTAGACGGCGGGTTTCACAGTATTTGAGAGATTCAATCTACGCGCTATTTTTGGAAAACGGTCGCTTATGCCACTCTTACACATAATTCACTCTCATGGTGAAAGAATGATGCGTAAAAATTGAGAAAATATACCCGGACCGGAAGTGTGCCAGGGCTACCAGATAGATGGCGCCAATGCGTGTGTTGCCAAACAAAAAAGGGCGAATATATGCCCCAGTTACGCCAATATCCCGAAAACGGAAGCCACGGTGAGCAGTTTGAACGGCCTTGGGATCTCTAAGCCGATAACTCAAACTCAAGTCGTTTGGTTTGTGTATAATCAAAAATATACAGGAAAATTACAGTTTTCCCTGTAACCTCTTTATGATCTTGACTGCATTTATTCCAAATTATCTTCATGGAGTAGAATAATCTGTCCATTTGTGCATTTTGTCCTAATAGCTATTATAGCTAGGGTGAAAGGTGGAAGCTTAGCTGTTGGGGTCCAGCTAGTAAGCTAAAACATCCACAGTGAAGGGAAAACTTTGAGCTTTCGTAGTTTTAACACGCATTTGAACTCGCTGGACCATGTTGTCTCGGTCGTGAAGCTCTTGGAATTATAAACTTGCAAATCTCCACAATAGGTCATGCTGGAAGGTTGCTTGAACTAGTAGGAATAAAGTACTTGTTGCTGTTCTCCCTTAGGCCTTTACACATAAACTATCTCCCTTTATGCAAAGCACCCTGTTTTTTTTTAATCTTGATATTTGTCTTTCTCACTGTTTGCCTTTTTATTTCAATTACCAACTCGCTCAAGTTACCATTTAAAAAAAACACATGTGTTGAACTAGAAATATTTACCTGTCTATGTAACCAATTAAGGAGAATCGTTTTTTGCATTTTATTGTTCATAAATGTTACAAGTGGTTATATCAACAAATATGATTCTAATCTTCCCTTGGTGATTTGTACTATTGCACACCCTTGAAGTGATTTTATTAACAACACAATTGAAATACTACGTAGGCTATTTTATTGATAATGCTGAAGGGCTTACTTACATCACATTGCTTGGTCAGTCATAGTCACCCGAGACATTAAAATGTAAACTAACAACCCCAGAACACTTTCTTCAACACTGTCTTTTTTGTTTCAAATATTGTTGAATAGCTTCAAAAGTTATTTTTCCACAGCCCTGGTTAGCTTTGTTTCTAAGCTTTGTTTGTTTGATTTCTCCTGTGAGCAGCCAACCTTGCACAAAATGCAGCCTGGGTCCTGCTCCACAGTGGCTGAGACGTGCAACACAGGTGCGCCCAACTTCCCTCCATGCTATAAGGTAGGCGAGGGGGTGGCTTCGTGCCTTTGGACCGCGGGCGCAGCGATGCGCTCCGATAAGAGAGTGAAACCTAGAACGCGTGCAAATTGAGCGCTTTATTAGAAGGGCGTAAAATGCTGCCCCTGCTTCTTGTCTTAAAAAGAGTTGATTTAGTGGTTTTTGGTTATGCTGAGCAAGTTTCTAATTAAAACCATGTGTCTACTTTTAATTAATTAAAAAGATAATTACCAAACTTTAATTAATCAGCCAACTGATCGTTACAATTAGCCCCCAATACTCTATCCCCCTGGCCATATAACTCACCTGCACAAACCGCACAAGTGTAACTTTGACGGTGTTTTTTAAACAAATTTGTTAAGTTTTGAAAAAAACACCCGGTATATTTTGCATAGGTTAAAACTTACCTACTTTGACTTTATTTTGATCATAAAAGTCAAAATTAAATGGGTTGTTAATCTTCAGAGAGTGATGTGTCAGTCAGCTATGAAATTAGACGGTTTGTGTCTCCACTGTAGAGAAAACTTTCCATACGCAGCATGGCTGCTAACTTGGGGTCTTTACATGCAACCTTGTAACTTGACCTTCTGATCTTCTGTGTGCTACCTCAGTCATTATTCTGTTAGCTCATAAAATTGAGAATAGGTAATTCTAGATTAGTTCAAAAAGTAAGCTGCATTAGGCTCTGGTTTCTCACTTGTTTTAAATGGTCAGTATTGTTACGTAAAGTTGCCGCAAATTCGTAAAGTTCCATCTTTCTATGGCAGTTGTGCATTTCATTCCTCTGGTTCTATTATGTTATTCTAATTTTTATGCCTGGGTGTTGAGGGTTTTTCTTTCTAAGTGTCTGTTAGTTCTTTCTTTTAGCAAATAAATACAAGCTGTGCCTTAGACCTACACATTGTACATAGTTTCTTTTCCATTATTTCGCCTGTTCTGCCTCAGATTTCAATCATGAAAACCAACACTAGGATTATCACATTAAGCTTAGGTTATTTATGACCTACATTATTTTCCAAAATAAACCATTCAGATTCCTAAATCAGCCTTCATAATCATTTCATGTTCTTAGTACATGAATTATTTCCTTAAGAAATAGAATGAACAAATGGTGGAATAAGCAAGGCATGAGTGTAAGGCTTGGGTCCAGTTGCTTGCCAAGGATAATTTAACCATACATATTTGTATTAAAATTTCAAGTGCAGCCAAAAAACTAAAATACTTGGGGTTTTCATGATGTCTACTTCACCACACAACATATGTGCATTGCAACAAAGCACACCCCAAAAATAAAAGTAAATATTCTATTCAATTCTGATAACGATAGAAATATATCAAAGTACAGATTATTAGCTTCTACGATACTGCAGCACATGTGGTAACATCTGTACTGTTCGAGGCGGGGCTTAGGCCGCACGTCCGGAGGCTTCCTGGCTCGTGACGACGACCATTCCCCGAAGTGAAGAACCCGGGGGTCCAGTGGAGGTGGGAGAATTGGTAACGTAACGAACGGTTTAATTACATGGTAGCGATACAGTCGTCAAATCCGAGAGAACCCCTCAGCCGTCTCACGCCCCGCCTTATATAGGGTCCGTTTTCTCCCTCACTCTCCGCCAGGGCAGCAGGTGCGATCGCCGAGTGCGTAGCAGAAAAGTCCGCCGCGTCGTAGCCAGAAATGAGTCATAGCCATGGTTCTCCGCAGTTAGGCCAGGCCTCTCTCCCCTTTCGGAGCGCACGAACCCACACGCACACACACACACGTCCCGTTGACGTCACGGACGCGTTGAGACACGTTTTGGGCAGGCTTCGACAGGTGGCCGGCAGTCCTGACACGTCGGGACTCGTTTCGGGACTCGTTTCCGCAGCGTTGAAACTCGGAAAAGGTTGCCGAAGGTTCCATTCTTAACAGCCCCTCCGGGGCCAGGGAAACCTCGAATGGCCGGTGGTACAATCGCTGGCCTGAAGAGGTGGGCTTGGAGTAGGCCTTGAGAAGACGCTGCAAGCACCAAACAAACTCCCAAACCTCTCAACGGAGGCATCAGCGGAAACGTCCCCCACAACACCACGCCACACCGCAGTCAAACGCTCGGAATTCGCCAAAGACCCGCCAGACTGGATTACGGATTACCAAAATTTGGTACAATTCCGGGTATCGAGACCCCCTGTCGCCAAAAAAACTCATTTTTCCAACGAGGACACTAAGAACAAAAGACAAAAGACAAAAACTTTTCGCAATTTGTGAGGTCATTTTGGGGTTTCAACGAAGTGCCCCCACTTAGATCCTCATTCCCGTGGATGACGAAGACCTCTGAGATCATCCCTACTATTTTTCGTGATGTCAGAAAAATCTGCTCAACCCATCGGCATTGCTGTTAAATTTGCCTTTCCTTTTTCTTACGCTGAAGTCATAGTGATCGATTTTCACGTGATTTCTAGACGTGAAAATGCGGTCCTTATCGCGCCGATAGAACAATCCGCCTCTTTCATTCCCCGTCACATTGGTCCTAGCAATCTCCTGAGCTGTACAGCGAAACCCTGACACACTAGGGTCGCTCTTCTGCTCGACTGTCAAAGACACTCTGTCTACTCGTAGCAGAGGACCAAAGTTACGCGACGCCGGAGCTACGAGAGATCTTTCACTGATCCCCTCTTCCTCCGCCTTTTCCGCCGGCGCGTTGGGACGGCGTACGCTTCCTAGTGCTACGAGGTCAGGCTGTTCTACAACCTGGTCCCTCTCACCCCGGTTTTCTGCCTCCAACTCTGGGAGTGCTTGCTCCCCGTCAGCTGCCTCTGGCTCTGGATCACTCGTCAACAAAGGGGCGTCCTGACGCGATTTGGACCTCGTACACGACTGAACTAGCCCTTCTCCCAGTTGTTGACCCCTTTCGCGCAGCAGGAAATCTGACCGGTTAGAAAACAAATAAGGATACTCCCACGGGACTGTTTGCGAGACAGCCGCCTCTGTCACTAGCTCTCCGAACGGGCCAGTTATCCTTACTGTCGCCATAGGCAGACAAACACTGTGCTTTTCAAGCAGCTGCTTGATCCAAACCACCTTTCCAGTAAAATCGGAGGTTGTTACATACGACGGATGAACAACGTCCATCGTCGCTGCACTGTCCCGGAGCACCCTGCACGGCTTTCCGTTTACCTGGAGCTCGTGAAGATAGGGACGAAGAAGCTTCAGGTCCTTGTCACTACCGTTCACGTACGAGAACACAACCCGCGGTTTCTTACATCTGGCCGCTGTGTGTCCCGGCTCCTGACAGTTGTAGCACAGGAACGGCTTCCTTGCCTCGAACTGCCCTGTTGGGCTTTTCCGCGCCTCGTCTCCGTTCGAGTGTTCTGCGCTTTTTTCTGGGACCTTTTGTCCTGCTTCGGGCGTCTCGGGCCCGTTTTCTCGCGAGCCGTTACCCTGTCGGAAGGTCTTGCGCTGATCGCTTCGGCTGGATTCGCTTTCCTCTCCGCTCAGGCTAGCTCAGCGGCCCTTTCGACAGAGTCGACTCCCACCCTATCCTGCACCCAGAGCTTGACTGACTGCGGAATGCTACGAAAGAACTGTTCGAGGCACACACACTCGACTACCTTGTCTCGGCTTTCGTACACTTCCTCGCTCTTCAACCATTCTATCAGGTTGGTTTTAAGCCCGTACGCGAATTCCGAGTAGCCCTCGCTGCTCTTTTTGGATGCGTTTCTAAACCTTTGACGGAACGCCTCGGCAGAAAGGCGGTACCGCTTCAAAAGGCTGGACTTCACCTTGTCGTAGTCGTCCGCGTCTCCAGCACTAAGGCGCGCGACAACCTCTGCAGCCTCACAGGGCAACAGAGTCAAAAGCCGTTGCGGCCACGTTTCTGGGGCGAAGCTCAACTTCTCACATGTCCTCTCAAAGTTAACTAAGAATAGGCCCACGTCTTCCCCAACTTTAAACGGCTGCATGAGCTTCTTCATTTGATACGACTCGGTCTCACTTGCTCGTACCGGAGCCCCAACTCTACTGTTCTGCGAGTTTAATCGCTGTTGTTCAATTTCGAGCTCTAGCCTTTTCAGCGCTCGCTCCTGGTCTCGTTCCTCTTTCGCTGCAGTCTGTGCTCGTTCCTCTCTAGCTGCAGCTTGCTCCTCTTTCGCTGCAGCCTGTTCTCGCTCTCGTTCCTCTCTTGCTGCAGCTTCACTCTTAGCGTTCTGAAGCAGTTCCCACGCAATTTTAATTTCCTCTGCTTCCGCGCTCTCTGAAATCGCTTTACTGATCTCAGATTTCTTCATCTTTTGCTCCACCTCCACACCCAATTCTTCACATAAACAGAGTAAATCTGTTCTCAGTAACCTCATTAGATCCATGATCGCTGCTTTTTAGCTTTGGCTTTGTTCTAAAACTTGTCGCGAGGTTATACCAAAACCTAGCGCACGAGTCAAACACTAAGGATTCCCAGCAGTTCAAAATTAATTACCCATAATCTGAAGCCTGGCGAATCTCAAAGCAAAGCCCAAACGCTCACCCGCAGATGTAGCACGATGTCGCATGGTCCGATCCCAACCGCTGCCAACCAGTTGTTCGAGGCGGGGCTTAGGCCGCACGTCCGGAGGCTTCCTGGCTCGTGACGACGACCATTCCCCGAAGTGAAGAACCCGGGGGTCCAGTGGAGGTGGGAGAATTGGTAACGTAACGAACGGTTTAATTACATGGTAGCGATACAGTCGTCAAATCCGAGAGAACCCCTCAGCCGTCTCACGCCCCGCCTTATATAGGGTCCGTTTTCTCCCTCACTCTCCGCCAGGGCAGCAGGTGCGATCGCCGAGTGCGTAGCAGAAAAGTCCGCCGCGTCGTAGCCAGAAATGAGTCATAGCCATGGTTCTCCGCAGTTAGGCCAGGCCTCTCTCCCCTTCCGGAGCGCACGAACCCACACGCACACACACACACGTCCCGTTGACGTCACGGACGCGTTGAGACACGTTTTGGGCAGGCTTCGACAGGTGGCCGGCAGTCCTGACACGTCGGGACTCGTTTCGGGACTCGTTTCCGCAGCGTTGAAACTCGGAAAAGGTTGCCGAAGGTTCCATTCTTAACAGTACCTACAGAGGCATGGCGCATGAGCTGTGGCACAGTACACTGCCTGTCTACCTAGTTGAGTGAAAAGCGGCGGCGGTCTTTGAAGTACGAAAACTCCCACCAGGTCATCACATTGTGTCAACAAGAACGGTCGTCTCTTCGCACCACCCGCCACAGCCTGCCCCAACACAGTGCTGAACAAATCTCGCATCTTTGTCGTTACGATTTCTCGTCGCCTCTACAAAGTGCGGTCACCAGATAAGTTACACTTCTAGAACGACACAGTTTTTTGAAGCTAAGATTTTACTCTCGAAACAAAGAAACTTCTCTTGAAGATTGACCCAACGCTCTAAAAAGAAAATAAATGGCCTTTTCGTTGCTTTATTATCTAAATGTATCGTTCACCGCAATTTGATGAGAACAGAAGAATGTGTCTACAATCAGCTGATTGCCGAGATCATGCACTGCCACTGTTCAACGCGCTGATAGGAAAAAAAGGATATGCGTTGAAAGTAAAAATGAAAGACCTTTACAACACCCTGTAATGCCGAATTGGAGCACAGCTCTAGAGGAGGAGGAGGGGAGGGTACTGAGGGGAGGGCATACCCCTCCTCCCTTCTCCTCACCACCTCATCCCCCCCTGCTACTCCTCCTCCCTTCCTCCTCTTCTTTCACCTCCCCCTCCCCTCATCCCTCAAGCTTCTCCTCCCTCTTCTCTCCCTCCCCTCGTCCTCCCTCCTCCTCCCCGCGTATTGCGTCATGAGAAGTGTCTTATAGTGCACCGTGCCGTTACGCCGCTCAAGCCGAAAACGGGCACCTAAGAGTTGCGCTCTAAAATAAACAAGGTTGTAAATAGCAATATGTTACAGATATCCGCAAGTAAATGCATACGAATAAGCATGTTGAACTAAAAACCAACGGGAAGATGGATGTGAGCCGCGCGTGAGCCCCACAACTGCATACCTTCCCCGGTTAGGGCTAACACGCACTGAGAGTGGAGACCCAACTTGAAAACGGGGGTCGATAAACACTTCACACAATATTTTGCATCCTTGTCACAATCGAAGGTCATTCTGTTGAGGCCCTCACGCTGTTATAGCCTAAAACATTTTGTACAACCAAATTTGTCCACCGTGTAGACCGCCACAAACCAGCCACCATGTTTTAAATCCAGGATTAAAAAACTACCAAGCAAAGCGCCCAATGTTGAGCGCTCACGATAGGCGTGGTTTAGTGCTAGGTTCAGCGATAAGTGGGTTTGGTGCAACAGAACGAAACCGAAACTCGGCTTAGGTTCCCTGCTAAGCTCCGATTTGTGCTAAGCGGCGTTGGTGCAACTGGTCCTATACTCCATCTCAGTAGTTTCCCGCAGCAGGGCCAAAGCTACTGAGCGTACAGAGGCGACACCCTTGCACGGCGGAATATAGTACTGGTAGTTAGGGCTCTTTTCTTGTCTGTATCACCATAGATACAGTACTGGCATGTGCAGTAATGCTGTAATACTCCTCTGTGCATGAAAACGACGATAATTTAAGCTGTTCGGCTTTGATAGTTTCGTATATGTTTTTAGTTAAGTGCAAGAACTTTAAGAAATAGTCCTTTATGTTTTAATTTATTGTTTCGCAAAGAGACGCTAAAGTGATACACCATAATTAATTATCTACCAATATACTGTTTAGAAATCACAGTATGTGACTCCGTCGATAGCTTAATCAACATGAGTAAAAAGCCCCGTCCCAACAAAACGAAAGACTGCGGCGCGGTAGTGCTTTGCCAAGCCGCTTTGCTTAAAATGGCGGCATGCGCTGAATCGCCCCTGAGGTACCAATCAAATGTGCTTTATTATCCAAAACAAGCGAAGCAGTTTGCGTTGAACGTACTGGGAGTAGTACGAAAAGAATGCGGCGAGGGAGCGACTGTAAGTTCTATAGTTAAGAGAACAGCAGCCGTTACGAACGTGAGCGAGCGCTCCCTCTACAGATGGGCCTCCGGGCACAAGGCAGGAGGCAATGTGTTATTGCCAGAGAGCTTTTTGGTGGGGTAGCAGGGGGCACGAAAGACAAAAGAATCTGGACGATTTTGACCTCGGTGGGCTGCGGAGAGTTGTTCACAGCTTTTTTCGGAGGAACGAGACTCCGACGGTCGCCAAACTGGCGCGACACTTTGAGCTGGATGACAAACTTTCATTCGTGTCAGTAGCGACAATGCATCGAATGTTGACAAAGCTCGGCTTCAAGTACAAGAATTGGTCCAGAAATGCGCTGTTGATTGAGGCGACGCACATTGTGCAGTGGCTGTGCAAATACCTGCGGCAAATGAGCGAGCTTCGGAGACAAAAGAAAAACATTTTTTACACCGACGAGACATGGGTCAGCATCGGTCACACGGTGGGACAAGTGTGGGTCGACACGGATGTCACGAGCACGCGTGAGGCAAAACACTCCGGGCTCTCCACAGGACTGCGGAACCCCACCGGCAAGGGAGGAAGGCTGATTGTGACTCCCTGTGGCAATGCTAACGGGTTTGTTCCAGGTGCCGGAGAATTGTTCTGCACGAGAAAAGGCGTGGGGGACTACCACGATGAAATGGATGGAGTGCACTATCACAAGTGGTTCACTCAAAAACTGCTCCCTGCTCTGCCACCAGAAAGTGTGATTGTGATTGATAAAGCACCTTATCATTCTGTGAAGGAAGAGAAGGTGCCCAACATGTCAAGTCTGAAAAAGGACATTCAAGCATGGCTTTCGAAGAAAGGTGTGAGCTGGAGCACCGACATGGTCAAGGCTCATGAAGCTTGTAAAGACTGTCAAGGTGGAGGGTGATACTTATTTCATCGACGAGATCGCCAGCGAGGCAGGTCACACTGTGGTACGCCTGTCACCGTACCATTGCCAACTTAACCCAATTGAACTTGTGTGAAGTGATGCAAAAAGCCTTCGTAGCCTCTGGGAACACTACATTCAAGATGAAGGATTTGGAGCCACTTGTCTGGAAGGGGATACAACAAGTGATAGCCGAGAAGTGAAAAAACTTTGTGAGGCATGTCGTTGATGAAGAAGAATTGATGAGAAAAAAGTTTGCATCATCGACGATTTTGTCAATCGTCAGCGACCCTTGATCATCGGCCTTGCTAAAGACACCACAAGCTCTGATGAAACAAGCACGGATGACGAAAATATCAGATGTCAACGTCTGCGATGCACTTTAATTGAGGGTGATGTGCACCGCCCAGCATCAACTCATATTTTCAATCTGGATTAAGCAGTAGACGTACAATTATGGGCAGATTGTGGCAGCTACGACAAGGTACCTCACCAAAGCATGTAGTTTTTTGGAACAGCAGCTATCAGAGTCAACATCAACAGCTCAGAACATAGCAGATACAGAAATATGAAGCAAAATCTGGCATGCAAACCAGTCACGGCCCAGCATAAACCCATATTTTCGAGCTGATTAAGCAGTAGACATACAATTGGGGGCAGACTGTGGCAGCTACGACAAGGAAAGCTAGCGAAAGCATGTGTTTTTTAGAACAGCAGCTATCAGAGTCTACATCAACAGCTCAGAACATAGCAGATACAGAAATATGAAGCAAACTCTGGCATGCAAACCAGTCACAGCCCAGCATAAACTCATATTTTCAGCTGATTAAGCAGTAGACATATAATTGTGGGCAGATTGTGGCAGCTACGACAAGGAAAGCTCACGAAAGCATGTGTTTTTTAGAACAGCAGCTATCAGAGTCTACATCAACAGCTCAGAACATAGCAGATACAGAAATATGAAGCAAACTCTGGCATGCAAACCAGTCACAGGCCCAGCATAAACTCATATTTTTAAGCTGATTAAGCAGTAGACATACAATGGTGGGCAGATTTTGGCAGCTACGACAAGGAAAGCTCACGAAAGCATGTGTTTTTTGGAATAGCAGCTATCAGAGTCTTCATCAACAGCTCAGAACATAGCAGATAAAGAAATATGAAGCAAAATCTGGCATGCAAAGCAGTCACAGCCCAGCATAAACTCATATTTTTAAGCTGATTAAGCAGTAGACATACAATGGTGGGCAGATTTTGGCAGCTACGACAAGGAAAGCTCACGAAAGCATGTGTTTTTTGGAATAGCAGCTATCAGAGTCTTCATCAACAGCTCAGAACATAGCAGATACAGAAATATGAAGCAAAATCTGGCATGCAAAGCAGTCACAGCCCAGCATAAACTCATATTTTTAAGCTGATTAAGCAGTAGACATACAATGGTGGGCAGATTTTGGCAGCTACGACAAGGTACCTCACGAAAGCATGTGTTTTTTGGAATAGCAGCTATCAGAGTCAGCATCAACAGCCCAGAACATGCAGATACAGAAATATAAAGCAAAATCTGGCATGCAAACCAGTCACGGCCCAGCATAAACACATATTTTCAAGCTGATTAAGCAGTAGACATATATTTGTGGGCAGATTGTGGCAGCTATGACAAGGAAACTCACGAAAGCATGTGTTTTTTTAGAACAGCAGCTATCAGAGTCAACATCAACAGCTCAGAACATAGCAGATACAGAATATGAAGCAAACTCTGGCATGCAAACCAGTCACAGCCCAGCATAAACTCATATTTTCGAGCTGATTAAGCAGTAGACATACACTTGTGGGCACATTATGGCAGCTACGACAAGGTACCTCACCAAAGCATGTATTTTTTTTAAACAGCAGCTGTCAGAGTCAACATCAACAGCTCAGAACATTGCAGATACAGAAATATGAAGCAAATCTGGCATGCAAACCAGTCACGGCCCAGCAAACACATATTTTCAAGCTGATTAAGCAGTAGACATACAATTGTGGGCAGATTGTGGCAGCTACGACAAGGAAAGCTCAGCGAAAGCATGTGTTTTTGGAACAGCAGCTATCAGAGTCAACATCAACAGCTCAGAACATAGCAGATACAGAAATATGAAGCAAAATCTGGCATGCAAAGCAGTCACAGCCCAGCATAAACTCATATTTTTAAGCTGATTAAGCAGTAGACATACAATTGTGGGCAGATTTTGGCAGCTACGACAAGGAAAGCTCACGAAAGCATGTGTTTTTTGGAATAGCAGCTATCAGAGTCTTCATCAACAGCTCAGAACATAGCAGATAAAGAAATATGAAGCAAAATCTGGCATGCAAAGCAGTCACAGCCCAGCATAAACTCATATTTTTAAGCTGATTAAGCAGTAGACATACAATTGGGGGCAGATTGTGGCAGCTACGACAAGGTACCTCACGAAAGCATGTGTTTTTTGGAATAGCAGCTATCAGAGTCTTCATCAACAGCTCAGAACATAGCAGATAAGAAATATGAAGCAAAATCTGGCATGCAAAGCAGTCACAGCCCAGCATAAACTCATATTTTAAGCTGATTAAGCAGTAGACATACAATTGTGGGCAGATTGTGGCAGCTACGACAAGGTACCTCACGAAAGCATGTGTTTTTTTGGAATAGCAGCTATCAGAGTCTTCATCAACAGCTCAGAACATAGCAGATAAAGAAATATGAAGCAAAATCTGGCATGCAAAGCAGTCACAGCCCAGCATAAACTCATATTTTTAAGCTGATTAAGCAGTAGACATACAATGGTGGGCAGATTTTGGCAGCTACGACAAGGTAAGCTCACGAAAGCATGTGTTTTTTGGAATAGCAGCTATCAGAGTCTTCATCAACAGCTCAGAACATAGCAGATACAGAAATATGAAGCAAAATCTGGCATGCAAAGCAGTCACAGCCCAGCATAAACTCATATTTTTAAGCTGATTAAGCAGTAGACATACAATTGTGGGCAGATTGTGGCAGCTATGACAAGGAAAGCTCACCAAAGCATGTGTTTTTTAGAACAGCAGCTATGAGAGTCAACATCAACAGCTCAGAACATATCAGATACAGAAATATGAAGCAAACTCTGGCATGCAAACCAGTCACAGCCCAGCATAAACTCATATTTTCGAGCTGATTAAGCAGTAGACATACAATTGTGGGCAGATTGTGGCAGCTACAACAAGGTACCTCACCAAAGCATGTATTTTTTTGGAACAGCAGCTATCAGAGTCAGCATCAACAGCCCAGAACATAGCAGATACAGAAATATGAAGCAAAATCTGGCATGCAAACCAGTCACGGCCCAGCATAAACACATATTTGCAAGCTGATTAAGCAGTAGACATATATTTGTGGGCAGATTGTGGCAGCTATGACAAGGAAAGCTCACGAAAGCATGTGTTTTTTAGAACAGCAGCTATCAGAGTCAACATCAACAGCTCAGAACATAGCAGATACAGAAATATGAAGCAAACTCTGGCATGCAAACCAGTCACAGCCCAGCATAAACTCATATTTTCGAGCTGATTAAGCAGTAGACATACACTTGTGGGCACATTATGGCAGCTACGACAAGGTACCTCACCAAAGCATGTATTTTTTTGGAACAGCAGCTGTCAGAGTCAACATCAACAGCTCAGAACATTGCAGATACAGAAATATGAAGCAAAATCTGGCATGCAAACCAGTCACGGCCCAGCAAACACATATTTTCAAGCTGATTAAGCAGTAGACATATATTTGTGGGCAGATTGTGGCAGCTATGACAAGGAAAGCTCACGAAAGCATGTGTTTTTTAGAACAGCAGCTATCAGAGTCAACATCAACAGCTCAGAACATAGCAGATACAGAAATATGACGCAAACTCTGGCATGCAAACCAGTCACAGTCCCAGCATAAACTCATATTTTCAAGCTGATTAAGCAGTAGACATATATTTGTGGGCAGATTGTGGCAGCTATGACAAGGAAAGCTCACGAAAGCATGTGTTTTTTAGAACAGCAGCAATCAGAGTCAACATCAACAGCTCAGAACATAGCAGATACAGAAATATGAAGCAAACTCTAGCATGCAAACCAGTCACAGCCGAGCATAAACTCATATTTTCGAGCTGATTAAGCAGTAGACATACAATTGTGGGCAGATTGTGGCAACTACAACAAGGTACCTCACCAAAGCATGTATTTTTTTGGAACAGCAGCTATCAGAGTCAGCATCAACAGCCCAGAACATAGCAGATACAGAAATATGAAGCAAACTCTGGCATGAAAACCAGTCACAGCCCAGCATAAACTCATATTTTCAGAGCTGATTAAGCAGTAGACATATATTTGTGGGCAGATTGTGGCAGCTATGACAAGGAAAGCTCACCAAAGCATGTGTTTTTTAGAACAGCAGCTATCAGAGTCAACATCAACAGCTCAGAACATAGCAGATACAGAAATATGACGCAAACTCTGGCATGCAAACCAGTCACAGCCAGCATAAACTCATATTTTCGAGCTGATTAAGCAGTAGACATACAATTGTGGGCAGATTGTGGCAGCTACGACAAGGTAAGCTCACGAAAGCATGTGTTTTTTTGGAACAGCAGCTATCAGAGTCAGCATCAACAGCTCAGAACATAGCAGATACAGAAATATGAAGCAAACTCTGGCATGCAAACCAGTCACAGCCCAGCATAAACTCATATTTTCAAGCTGATTAAGCAGTAGACATATATTTGTGGGCAGATTGTGGCAGCTATGACAAGGAAAGCTCACCAAAGCATGTGTTTTTTAGAACAGCAGCTATGAGAGTCAACATCAACAGCTCAGAACATAGCAGATACAGAAATATGAAGCAAACTCTGGCATGCAAACCAGTCACAGCCCAGCATAAACTCATATTTTCGAGCTGATTAAGCAGTAGACATACAATTGTGGGCAGATTGTGGCAGCTACAACAAGGAACCTCACCAAAGCATGTATTTTTTTGGAACAGCAGCTATCAGAGTCAGCATCAACAGCCCAGAACATTGCAGATACAGAAATATAAAGCAAAATCTGGCATGCAAACCAGTCATCGGCCCAGAATAAACACATATTTTCAAGCTGATTAAGCAGTAGGCATATATTTGTGGGCAGATTGTGGCAGCTATGACAAGGAAAACTCACGAAAGCATGTGTTTTTTAGAACAGCAGCTATCAGAGTCAACATCAACAGCTCAGAACATAGCAGATACAGAAATATGAAGCAAACTCTGGCATGCAAACCAGTCACAGCCCAGCATAAACTCATATTTTCGAGCTGATTAAGCAGTAGACATACACTTGTGGGCACATTATGGCAGCTACGACAAGGTACCTCACCAAAGCATGTATTTTTTTGAAACAGCAGCTGTCAGAGTCAACATCAACAGCTCAGAACATTGCAGATACAGAAATATGAAGCAAAATCTGGCATGCAAACCAGTCACGGCCCAGCAAACACATATTTTCAAGCTGATTAAGCAGTAGACATATATTTGTGGGCAGATTGTGGCAGCTATGACAAGGAAAGCTCACGAAAGCATGTGTTTTTAGAACAGCGGCTATCAGAGTCAACATCAACAGCTCAGAACATAGCAGATACAGAAATATGACGCAAACTCTGGCATGCAAACCAGTCACAGCCCAGCATAAACTCATATTTTCAAGCTTATTAAGCAGTAGACATATATTTGTGGGCAGATTGTGGCAGCTATGACAAGGAAAGCTCACGAAAGCATGTGTTTTTTAGAACAGCAGCTATCAGAGTCAACATCAACAGCTCAGAACATAGCAGATACAGAAATATGAAGCAAACTCTGGCATGCAAACCAGTCACAGCCGAGCATAAACTCATATTTTCGAGCTGATTAAGCTGTAGACATACAATTGTGGGCAGATTGTGGCAGCTACAACAAGGTACCTCACCAAAGCATGTATTTTTTTGGAACAGCAGCTATCAGAGTCAGCATCAACAGCCCAGAACATAGCAGATACAGAAATATGAAGCAAACTCTGGCATGCAAACCAGTCACAGCCCAGCATAAACTCATATTTTCAAGCTGATTAAGCAGTAGACATATATTTGTGGGCAGATTGTGGCAGCTATGACAAGGAAAGCTCACCAAAGCATGTGTTTTTTAGAACAGCAGCTATGAGAGTCAACATCAACAGCTCAGAACATAGCAGATACAGAAATATGAAGCAAACTCTGGCATGCAAACCAGTCACAGCCCAGCATAAACTCATATTTTCGAGCTGATTAAGCAGTAGACATACAATTGTGGGCAGATTGTGGCAGCTACAACAAGGTACCTCACCAAAGCATGTATTTTTTTGGAACAGCAGCTATCAGAGTCAGCATCAACAGCCCAGAACATAGCAGATACAGAAATATGAAGCAAAATCTGGCATGCAAACCAGTCACGGCCCAGCATAAACACATATTTTCAAGCTCATTAAGCAGTAGACATATATTTGTGGGCAGATTGTGGCAGCTATGACAAGGAAAGCTCACGAAAGCATGTGTTTTTTAGAACTGCAGCTATCAGAGTCAACATCAACAGCTCAGAACATAGCAGATACAGAAATATGAAGCAAACTCTGGCATGCAAACCAGTCACAGCCCAGCATAAACTCATATTTTCGAGCTGATTAAGCAGTAGACATACACTTGTGGGCACATTATGGCAGCTACGACAAGGTACCTCACCAAAGCATGTATTTTTTTGGAACAGCAGCTGTCAGAGTCAACATCAACAGCTCAGAACATTGCAGATACAGAAATATGAAGCAAAATCTGGCATAAAAAGCAGTCACGGCCCAGAAAAAACCCGTTTTATAAAGCGTCGTTAATCGCTACTTCTAACACTCTGGGTGCGGGCACCAATTGGAGGAGACGACAAGGCGCCTAGGAACACCTTGTAGGAAGCGCTCGCCCACATTGGTCGAGGGCATCTGTAGCTTTTGTAGGGAGACACACAATAGCACGAATGCAACGAAAAACGTATATGCCGTCACAAACTAACCTCACAGGTGTTCGGGTTGTTGTCTAAAGTGATGTTCGGAGGGTCCGTTAGTGTTTTGTAAGAGCATTTGAACCTACCTTTTCACCTTTCTAAAGGGTTACATTGTTACATTCGTGATATGACGCAGGTGAACGAAGTGCGCTGCTCCGGCTGACCCACATGCGTGCCAGTACGCCAACCCCGCTGTCATTCTTCGTGTACGGCCTCGCCCGCCTGGTTTCTTTTGCTGGAAAAGTGCTAAGTGTCAACGTTTCATTTCACCTCTGGTAGTAGTGATACAAAGCCTGAAGGTCCGTATCACCGTGAAATCGCTTGTGCGCATCGGGGGCCTCTTGACTCGCTGCAGCCATGGCCGGAGCAGGCTCATCTTGCCAGACGAAGCAGATTTGCCTGCTTCGCGGAGGCCATAGAGCAGAGCTGGAGCGTTTGCCCAGTGTTGGTAGACGAGTACAAAAACTCGTCTGAAGAGGAGCGTAAAAAATGACGGGAACGGAGGACGAAGTAGCGCGACGTTTTGAGCAGACAACCTCGTTGCTTCGTCGAGTGTTCGGTCGCCGCCAGCTTGCGCGAGCAGACGACAAGCAGACGATGCGTGGAAGAGCACGGTAGGGGGGTTGGCCCTCCTCATTGTCTGAGGACATCTGTAGGTTCCACACTGCTGCTTGGAACTACTGAGATAGAGTATAAGTCTCAGACCGCCGCGCTTTGCTGTCGCGGCCAAGAAGGCACCCTTTATCTGGGAAGCGTCTTTACCGCATCGCACGCAGAGAAGCCGTCGTGGCGTGGCGGCGGAAGTGATGGAGAGAGCCTAGATTTAATAGAGGGAGCAGTAAGTACGGTATGCCTGCATTTCATTGTCACATAGCCAGTCTAGCGAGAAAACTGGGCCACAAAATAGGGACATAAAAGATAATACAGATGACCCAGGCTTTTAACTTGCAACAAACAATTTATTGGCTTCAACTTACTTCCTAAAGCTCCACGAGGGTGTGACACGAAGAGGGAGGGGGAGAGGACGGTGGAATGAGAGAAGCAGGGGCTATGTGCCTATGCCAACAGCTAAGCGTATGCAGCGGCAGGTGGTCTGCTGAGTGACATGACGCCATTAAATGGCTACACTTTGTTTGCTTTTTGAAGCCTCCATTTTACGTTTTTGTTGCCTTAGTGAAGGCACCTGTATTGTTTTCAAACGTGAATTCTATTGTTTGATTATAGGGAATGAATTAGATTGTTGCACTTCCATTTTGTGTTAGTCCAATCAATCAATTATTTTATTTGCACCTGTACAAGTACAAACGCTGGGAGGCAGACAAAAAGCCAACAGTTGTTTGCTTGACAAGGTCTTCTCTTTCATCTTCTTAACAAAGCAAGCTACAAAAACAGCGAAGAAATAACTATCATATGTCGCAGAGATAAAAACACTGGAAAAACCAACAACAGAATAAACACTTTAAGGTTTGACGTCGTGAAAACACTTATTGGTTTGAGAGCCATGTGTTCTATTTCAATATAGAACATGTAGTTGTGCACCATAGGAGTGGAAGTTCGAGAACAACGATAATATACAACTACCAGCTCTGCGAAGAAATGCTTCATGTAAAGCATACATATATAATTGTTATTTTCAGCAGGAGTTCACATTTTTCGAATGTGCTCTTGCTGCACAAGCATTTATATAGCTGATGCATATGATGGTTCTGTACTCAAGCGATAGTAATTTTTTAAAGTTTGAATATTTATTAGAAGATTTGTACCTAACAATCCATCTTATTTGCTAATAGCCCCCCAGGAGTTACTATTGCCCAGAGAAGTCACAGGCAGTCATGATCCTTTGTGGCAGCGGAATTTCACCGGTAAGTTCCCTGCTGGAAATGGCAGGCCTTTTCCAATTGAAATGCATAGCCAAAACCTATGAGCACGAATGTGCAATTGGCGCCGATGAGAAAATCCAATGTTTTGCACATTGGTGCAATTGGAAATGCTGCAGAGAAGCCGCAGCACGGGAGAAGGCACAATAATAGGTTGAGGGAAAGTCAACTTTAGGGGGCAAGCGCCATGATGCCAATTGTGTCAATGTGCACGACACTCAGTTTGCTCATTGCCGCTCATTGCAGCCAGTGACGCTATGTGGCAGAGCCATTGTACGGGGGATAGCAATGAGCCATGCACTGCAGAGAAGCGAACTCGGTGCACTATGGCAGTGACAATGCTCAATTGCCAAATTAGCACACCCTAGCAAAAATTTTCTATGGGACCGGTAGATATTTTTATGGGATCAATAGGATTTTTATCGTACCAATGGGCATTTCTACTGGGCCGATAAAAAGTTATATCATACCAATACAGACTTCTGTTGTACCATTAGGAACTTCTATGGCACAAGTCAGGCACGTAGCCAGAATTTTGGTTTTGGCGGGGGGGTGGCTCGCTCATGACAAAATGCTGTATGAGGGGGAGGGGGGGAGAGGAGGTCCCAGCAAAATGGAAGATTTCGGCCCCGCCCCCTTTCCCTGGCTACGTGCCTGGGACAAGTAGAAACTTCTATGGGAACAACACGAATGTCTTCTGGTCCAATACAAGTGCCTACTGGTCCTTCTATAGGAGCAATAACAAGTTGTACTGGTTAAACTGAAAGCTTCATTGGTCAAATGAAATGCATTTCGGATCGAGAACTTTTAATGGTCGCCGGGGAATTTCTGTTGGACCATTTGAGATGAGGATCATACAGAACATGAAATCTATTAAGTGGGCATCAATCAGGTTAAACAGTATGCTTAGTGGAGAAATTAAAGGTGTGATATACTAAAGTTGTATGTTTTGAGCACAGGAAAATACTTTTACCGCAAACATACCCGATGGCAGGCATGCAGCCAGAATTTTGATTCGCTCATGACAAAATGCTGTATGAGGGGGAGGGGGGAGAGGAGCCCCCCCCCCCCCAAATGGAAGGTTTGGGGGGGGGCAGGCCCCATGGTCCCCCCCTCCCCCCTGCAGATACGTGCCTGCCCGATGGGTTCCTATCTGCCAAATAAACCTTTTCTTTTTAGCTATATTACTTGGGTTGGGCCATATAGACACTATAATTAAATAAAACATTCAGTTAATAAAGTGAAGATAAACTCTTTTGTCACGTGTTTTAGAATTTCCTAATTACTTACGTATCGTCCTCTTTCGTATTATAAAACATGCGGCTGCCACTCGAACATAAAAAAAGACTATGGGGAACGGGAACATTGTGTGTGCATATAGTACGCACAAGGTTTATGAATAATTATATATAGGCAAACCACGAAATTCAGGTATCTTCGGAGCTCTGCAGTTTTAGCGGTGTATTCTGTCCTCTTGTTTTCCAGGATGTCTCAGTAACCGTAATAGCGTGAAACGATTTTTAAAAAGTGGCCATTTAAAAACTTCTAGCTCCATTTTGCACCAACTCGATTATGTATTCACATTCGACTTTACTCCGTTTTATTCAGTTTTACCTTGTTTCGGAGTGGAACGTTCTCAATTTTATATAAATTTTTATATAAATTTCGCTCTAGAACCGAGCAAATCAGAGTAAAACCGGGTCAAAAATAGAATAATTCACACTGACTCAAAAATCCTATTATCATCTTCCACGATTGGTCAAAAGCTCTCTGTGACTTTCGACATCAGAACTTCATAACTTTGGCGGAGTTGCGATACATCAGGCTTCAATTTTGCCATGTGAACGTATCCAGTTTGAGCCCTAGCAGAGGCTACGCGCTCGTTCTGGGGCGGCAGATCATGTGCACATTCTATCGTGCGCATGCTTTTTATAAACAGAAAAAAAAAGCCGGTAGTGCCGAATAACATTGAATAATTCAATAACACCGTAGACGTCATTAAAAAAGCACATAAAATGCACATCAAACAAACACACCGACCCCCCCCCCCCCCACACACACACACACGAAATAAGGATGACCTTCCCGAAATTATTATTGCACTTTGTTTCACACAGAGTAGGTTTCAGGCAGCGCTTTCCAATTTGTAGTTGAGTAAGAAAGTTCCTTTTGGAAAGGCATTTTACGCCTGCGCTTGTTGGCATGCAGTTTGGGCCTTTAGTTTGGCTTCTGGCTTCCCAATGTTGTACTTTTCCTTGGTGCCGGGAAGAGTGTCCACTCCAGCAAGGAAGTTTTCGAGATTCCAAAGCCCTTCAACCTGCGTACAATTAAGGCCAGCCGAAACAGGGTACGTCGGACTCGTTACATTTGACTTTGGCAGTGGCCTCTTCGGAAACTTGGACAGGAAATTGTCTTCAAATCTCCCGTCGCCTTTCACCATTTTATCACTTGTGTCTTCACTAACTGGCCCAGTAGTGTGATCGCTTCCAATTTCATTGGTACTACTCAGTTTACGAGGATTTTCTGTCTCACCGTGTTTCGAGACAACCGAGCCTACAGAAGCTGCTGTCGGCGACGTCGGTTCGGGTCCCTGACCTGTTGCAGCATTTTTCAGGACACAACTTCGTCTCAGGCCTGTTGTCCTTGGCAAGCTGGGTATACTTCCTGGCTCCAAGTATTTATTTTGTTTGGGTTCATGGTCGCACAGCGCGACACCCTACATGTCTCAAATCCAAATTTTAGAATTCGCGCCGACGTCATCCCGCAGCAAATACAATTTCTACTTAAAATGACAAATAAAAAATTACTTCGTTATAAGTTTAATATATATTTAGATTTAGATTTGAAAATTAATTAATACTATAATTTTTAGAAACGTTTATAATTTTCTTAAGTGCATCAGTCCGAGTCACCCTTGCGGGTTACACCACGTGACAATATAGAGTGAGCTGGAGTCACTAGAGTGACAGATAAAACAAAAAAAAAGTTTTCGAAGTGAAATTTATGCAAATTTTTTGCTTAATTAAGATAATAGGTAAATTTTTTAAGTATTTGTTTACTTCAACAAACAAAAACAAGAGTTAAAAGACGAAGTATTATAGTCACGTGATACATCCCCTGCGTCAGAAAGTCCGACGCGAGAAACCGAACGTTCCGGCCGGAGCAAGGAAGCGTGGAAAACCCGAAGCAACGTTCGCGGGAAGTCAGGTCTAGCATCTAACCGCCTGAAGCACGTGGATGAGTCGAGACCAGTCGAGCGGTCGGAATTTTACGAACGATTGAGGACGACCATGAGCCACATATCATCTCAATTTCTGATGTGGAGAATTTCTGCCCGTCAAGCCTTCTGGTGTGACGAGACGTAATCGGACTTCTTCAAGGCGCGGATCCTAAAGCTGTTTGGTAAGTTCTAGTCTCCCTACGCGTTATGCCCAGTCTAGTGACCATCTCCTTTATTTTAAAAGTTGCAGCTTTAAGCACAATATGTGGGAGCAACTGTCGGCACCGGTCGTTTCAGGATCGCTGAGCGACGTGGAAACCCAGTGAAAGCAAGCGGGTGCTAGTACCGAAAATTTCCTCCGACGCGATGAGTGACTGACTGCCCGGGAGGGCTGGAGGAAGCGTGTATGAAACAGGTAATTGTAATTTCATTTTCGCGCTTGCGAAGCAATTTATAAGACATATTTTAAATCTGAGATTTTCTTTAGTTATACCGCCACAAGTACAAGGAACTTCATTGATAGGGGTGGCGTGTGTTTGCTTTCATATGCCCAGAAACTAAAAGTTTATGTGCTTTATAATTTTTTCTGTGCTGATAAGCTTAAGCTTAGAATGAATTATATCTGTCAAGGCGTGGCACGGTCGGAGTTTATTTGGAGAAGAGGTGTGCGTGCGTGCGTGCGTGCGTGCGTGCGTGCGTGCGTGCGTGCGTGCGTGCGTGCGTGCGTGCGTGCGTGCGTGCGTGCGTGCGTGCGTGCGTGCGTGCGTGCGTGCGTGCGTGCGTGCGTGCGTGCGTGCGTGTGTGTGTGTGTGTGTGTGTGTGTGTGTGTGTGTGTGTGTGTGTGTGTGTGTGTGTGTGTGTGTGTGTGTGTGTGTGTGTGTGTGTGTGTGTGTGTGTGTGTGTGTGTGTGTGTGTGTAGATGAGAGAGGAGAGGAGATGAAGAGGAGGGATTACGTCGAATCAATCAAATTGTTAACTCCGACAGTTATGAGCTAAGAAGGATAACTGCTAGTTACAGCGGTTTGGTTTTGTGCCAACATCAAATTGTGTTCTGCCACGTAAATATTGCTACAATTTTTTTTCTTCAACAAAATTAATTTTGAGGCATGCCGTTGACAAATAGGACCCCTGTTTTCAATCCCAGTACAGGTTATATTGTGCTGGTAGATCTCTTGCACATAGTGCTGCTTCAAAGATGAACTGAAGTTTATGTCTTATACCCCTGTCAGACGGGCACCTCAAATGACATTTACCCCAAATGACATTCAGTGTAAATGTAATTTAGGCAGTGTCACACGGCAACTCAAATAACATTTGACTTAAATGACATTCGAGCTCAACTGAGTTCTCCCAAACTCATTTACGGCTCGTAAATGTGTAGTCTCGTCAACAGCGGTCAGCACAAGTTCCGCGAATTGAAATAAAACATTATAAATAATATAAATACAATTGAAAACAATGCTTGCAGCAATTATTTTTAGAAAAAAAAAATGCTTATAACGTGTATATCTCACACACCTTTTGCGATATATTTGTTTAATATACTCGCGGTCTCAGTTGCGCGTCAGGAACGCGATCCGACGTTCCGGCAGTACCGGATCTATCGCACTACGATCATTGTCGTCAGCAGGCTCCATCGCTACAGGGTCACGGTCTTCGCTTGAATCGATCGCAGACGTAAACGTCAACGAGGTATACGAATCCGGCGAAGAACGAAAGAGCGCGAGGAACAACGGCGAGCAAGATGCACGAAGTTCCGAAAGCAGACGAGCCAAGCGGCGGAACGGCTACGGCTACGGATTACTTGGGATTGCTGACGTCGTGTCATAGTTGCCACAAAACACCTTGTCTCCGTCAAAACGTGTACTTAGTTTTCATCACCGTGTTTGAATTTTATGTTCTGAGAATTCATTACATTTTATTTACTTAGTAAACAATAAAAGAAACTGCAATAAGGTACTGCGGTGGGCTAGTTGGTTCATACTTAGTGTTTTAACAGCGCAAAGACGACAGGAAGAGAGAAGAGAAGAGGACAGGACGAGCGCTGACTATCAACTGATGCGATTTATTCAGAAGAGGATGAAGTGCGCGAGACTCGAGCGTGCCAAAATGCGCTTTTTTCATCAAACACACGCGCGGCAGCTCCTTTCACGGGAATGCCCTGTGCCAACATGCACCCCCATTCCTTCAACCAAGCGCACCCAGAAAACAAAAGAAAAGAAAAGAAAGAAAAGAAAAGAAAAGAAAAGAAAAGAAAGAAGAAAATGCACGTGCGATAGTTTGCTGACCCAGGCTTGAAAACCTTCGCCACCTGGAGACCATTGAGCGTGCGATTGCCGCCTTTCTTCTTTTAGGAGCCTTGGTGTAGATTCCGCGCATTGTGATGTCCAGCGGTCTTCGCCTGATGGTGACCCAAGATCGTGGAAAATGTCAACTAAACTACGGCCGTTCCCGCATATGCCGAGGTTGTTCTTCAAGGAATTCTATTTCTTGGGCAAGCAGGGTTATTGATGGAGAGCTGACTGCTCCTTCCCCTCTTTTGTATATCGAAAAGGCCTCCACGATCTCCCGCGTTCTAAAGTCGTGATTTCTTTTTAGGATGGTACACTGACCGAATAAAGGGGAGCACAAACAGTCGCTGCAATGTCTAACCAAGTTACTGCCTGAGGTGTTCCCTAGGGAGGTGGCATGTTCCCTCAGTCGATCATTGATACATCTTCCGGTCTGCCTAATGTATGAACGACCGCAGGAGAGAGGTATGTCATATACAGCACCTTCTGTACATTTCATGAATTGTCTCGCGTGCTTCTTCCCGCATGGTGTGTGGGAGATGGAGAGGGATGTAGAATTCACCTTTTTGCACATCCGGCCAAGCTTGTTGGGTGCTGAGAACACAACTCTGACTCCTGCCTTGGCTGCAATTATCTTGAGGCTGTGGGAGATTCCATGTAGATACGGGATGACTGCCGTGGGTAACTTTTCCTTGGTTACGTTTTGACAAGGTTCAGCTTGCCTACGAGACTCTTGTAGAAGCCTCTCCGCCACGCTGCATATAAGATGATCTGGGAAGCCTGCAGTTTTCAGTCGATTCACTTGAGTGGTAAAGCTACTCGAGACTTGGTGGTGACAAGACCGGTGAAGGGCGTTTTTTATGGCTGCAACAGAAATGCCTCTCTTGACTAGCTTGGAATGTGCGGATGAAAACGGAAGGAAGGATTTTTTAGAGCGGGGCGAATACTGCCAAAAGACATGATCTACGAATAGAAGTGTCAAATCTAAAAATCGCAGCTGTTGCACCTCAGGGAGCTCAATTGTCAAAGTGAGCGGGCGAAGAGTAGACTTGAACGTATTAAAAATCTCTCCCACATCTTTTGATCCAGTGTCATCGGATGGTCTGTACAAGACAAGAAAGTCATCAACGTATCGAAATATCTTGATGACTGACGAGTCTCGGAGTGAAATTTCTAATAATCTGTCATAGAAGGCTAGGAGTAGATCACTGAGCGCCGGGGCTATGCATGATCCTATACAAACACCTTCGCGTTGCCGGTAAAACTCACTCCTGAACACTACTGTTGTGGAGCGTAAGTAAAGCATGAGGAGATTCACGAAGTCCTCAGCTGTGATACCGACTGCGTTCTGAAATTTTAGAGGTCCATGTCTGTCAATGCCGTCGATGACTGTTTCCCATATAGAGTCGTGAGGAAGGGAATAGTATAAGTCCTTAATGTCCACAGAGAAGGCCAATACCTTCCCTTTGGGCAATTGGTGAAGGTAATCTGACACCATGGACGGTGTTCTGACCAGGTAGGGATCTTCAACTTCCAGGACGGATAAGGACTTTTGAAGGTAGTGCCCCAGCAGGCGCTGCCATGTTCCTCGTTCGGAGACGATGACCCGAAAAGGGCAAGCCATCTTGTGTGTCTTGGCCGAGAAGAAGGCTTCCAGGGAAAGGCCTTTGCAACTCCTCACTGATGAAGCGAGTTTTGTTAGATTTAGCCGCTCGCATAACTTGACGGCTTCCTTCTTCGTCTTTTCAGGTTTGTAATTCTTCAATAATGTAAAGTTACTTGTGATGGCCTCCGCGGCCTTCTGATTGTAGATGTCGTCGGGAACTATGGCGAACCCGCCTTCTTTGTCCGACAAGAGCAACTTCAAATTTGCCTCACGGAGCGCGGAGATTGTGTCCGCAGTGCGAATCGAACTGATGCCTTTTGATGATCTGCGGAGACAATCCACGCCGTCTCGGATGACTCCTTCGACGGTTTCTACGTCCGCGCGGGCCGCTGTGCTTCGTACCATGGAAAGCAGCTCGGGCTTGCTTAGTTCGGGTTGATTGCAGAATTTGGGGCCGAGGCAAAGGACACGCCGTGCCTTGTCCGGCACGTCGGTGTTGCCGATGACGTGGACTGCCTGACCTTCCGGTGAGCGGCAATCCCTTTTCTTGGGTAGCGTGGCCAGGATCTGACGCCACTGGACCTCTGTGATTCGTGATGCGGTTTGTAGTTCTCTCTGAACGCGCCTTGTGGCTTGATCGAACGTTGCTTCTCGGTGGCAGGCGTCATGAATGCAATCCTTGAAGAAGCGGATTTGCCTCCAGGCTTCTGACCTGAGGATGCGGCAGATCCGAAGACAGTGACCTCGGGAAGGTTGTAGAGGGCCAACCAAAGCGGCCACATCCGGAGGAATGTATGGGTGCTGAAGAGGAAACGCTAGCAATCGAGCTCGGCACGACGCATGTATAAGGTGACGGGTGAAAATGGAAATGGGGGAAAGAAGACTTGGACAGAAAGGGCCCGATGTAGAAGAAATAAACTGCAATAAGGTACTGCGGTGGGCTAGTTGGTTCATACTTAGTGTTTTAACAGCGCAAAGACGACAGGAAGAGAGAAGAGAAGAGGACAGGACGAGCGCTGACTATCAACTGATGCGATTTATTCAGAAGAGGAGAAGAGTCTCGCGCACTTCATCCTCTTCTGAATAAATCGCATCAGTTGATAGTCAGCGCTCGTCCTGTCCTCTTCTCTTCTCTCTTCCTGTCGTCTTTGCGCTGTTAAAACACTAAATAAAAGAAACACTCGTTTGCCGGGTTAAGCGCGAGACACATGCGCGTCCAAACTGTCCGATTCGGCGTGCGAACCGCCGGAACGACCTTCGAGGGCGAGGGTTTTCGTCGCACCGGAGCGTCGGACAGGGCCTCCGTCCGGCGCCGGCGTGCGTCCAACTTGCTAGATATCGCCGCACGGCTGTCCGAATTTCGGAGGGCCGCAGCCAATGGCAGCACGGATGGCGCGAAGGTCATGTTGTCACGTGACTTTCGGCCCGATCGGGCGAGGAGGCGCTTCGTGGTTCGAGCAGTTCAGGGAAGCGGATCTCCCCCTCTTTTACAACGCCTACACACACACATGTGGCGGTGCGCGGTGAAGGAGATGGACGCCATCGAGTTTTCTCGCGTGCACAAAACAAGCTGCTGATCTCGCGCGCCATAGCAAGCCGTCCTTCTGGGACCGATCGAGGCCGTCGAAACCCGAATGTACTCCGTTTTATCTTACGATGGAGAGCAGCGGACGCTACGAGCCATTCCAATGCCGTGTGAGTGTCACGTGAACTTCGGGAGAGACGCAGCAATGCGCGGTGTGCGTAGTCACGTGATTTGTGCGCAGTGCTCGCTTCGCTGGGATGGCTCCTAAGGTCCGCTGCGGTCCATCGCGATTAAGTGATGTTGAGCATAAAAGTAACCTCACGGAAAATCTCTACACACGCACACTTTAATAGAATGTAATAAAAATATTATGTTTGTTTTAAAGTCAGAAAAACCAAGAAGTTAGAGAGAAGTATTTTAGTTTTCTAGGCTAGGTGGCGCGAGCTACCGCCCGTTATATATATAGCCATTAGCATTCATCCATCCATTCGGTAGAGGGATACCCGAAACTGGGCGGAGCTGAACGGAGCGACGCAACGACGCGTCGGAAACCATGTGTCGCTAACCGCCCTGTGCGGCGATTCGGAGCATCCATCTTCCCGACAGTTCGCACGCCGGACCGGACAGTTTTGACGCGCATGTGTTTCGCGCTTTAACAACAGATTTGACATTTGAGTTGCCCGTCTGACACGACACAACTTAAATGTCATTTGAAAATCCTAAAGGCCTTTAGCGTAAATGACATTCAAGATGCCCGTCTGACAGGGGTATTACTTCTATGTGTGCATTGGTAATGCCATATGGCTCAACAAGACTTCACACAAGAAAGTTCTCAAATAGAAGAATGAATCAATGTTCATTCGGTAAGGTTCGGTTATGATCTTCACCACAGATGGCCTCCTTGGCAAATTGTAACCGGCAGACCTTCAAACCGCACAAAGGCTGAGCAAAGCCACAACTGGATGGAGCAAGACTAAAAGCTCTTGTTAGTAAGCCATGTACACTTTCTTTCATGAGATCTGAGGTATACTATATTTGGCTTGCAATGATTAAACAGCCACTGACTGGGTATTTATGCTCGCCAAGGATTTTATTTGTACATGACATAGGAAAGCCTAACTACTCGGAACACAATTTGCTGCTTGAAATTCATTTTCCTTCTGCCCGAAAACCGTTGATTGAGAACTGGTCGGTTTGAGTCGCACTCACTTTCTTCTCCGTGGTCATGTGCTGTTTTCTATGGTTTTGACACAACCACCAAATACAGTCATGTCTTGTTAATATGGATACCCCGCTATATGGACACCACTTTCGGGTACAAACTGGGAAGATACATGCATTTTTGTCTCGTTATTATGGGTAACTTACATTACAGACAATTTTGAACGGGAACGGAGGTGTCCATATTAACGAGACATCACTGTAAAACCAAAGTCGTGGGTCATCGAAGGTACGTACTGAATATTAAAAATAGAAAAGAAATATGATACCCATTTCTTGTGGCTTCTAGAAAGCCGCAAATACATTGATTGAAGAAAAAAAAAAGTCGCACAGCCACTTAACTTCTGCCAACTTTCTCCTCCTCTGTAATACTTCTTCCTCCTCAGTCCAGTTTCGAGTAGTTGCATTATTTTACTTTATTAAATATATATGGGTGGTTTCATTTGAGATAGAACACGCTTGTCGGGGTGGCTCTTTCGATTTTTTTTAATATATGGAATTGCCCCATTTCTGGAAAGAACAAAACCGCTTTTCAAAATTTAAAAAAAAATATTTTGCTTCATAAAAAATTTATTGAGTGGAGCAGGGTGAAAATCTGATTTTTCTCCGTCATTTTTCTACCCAGTTCTGTACGCTGGTATGAATACGGAAAGCATACAAAACTCACAGTAATTTTTTGTGCTCTTGTATGTTATTTCGACTATTTTTTAGTTCAAAGGAAAATACTTTTGTATTTTTGTTTATTGAGGTAAAAAATGCCAAACATCGTCTCTTTGACAATCCGGTGACATCTTCAGAGCCTTGTAACTCATGAGTTATATTTTTCACTTATTAAATACTATGCGGGTGTAGCCCTATACATGGGCTATCGACGGGCATAAGTTTATGGCGAATTCTACTGGGCGTTTTGGAGCGCGCCGGGATCAGTTGACCAGATCCGGAATGGAGCACACGATCCGAACGGGGTCGCGCCGCCTACGGATCCCCTGTGGAATATGGCCACTGCTCCGGGATCGGCGGATGCCTTCCCGTCATTCACCTGCCCGGGAATCCCCCTTCCGCGGCCGCCGCGGTCGTTTCGAAGACGTTTTCGCAATCGCGGCGCTAACACGTGTTCGACGCACGAGCGGCAGGAATGGCTCAGGAGCTTCTAGCAAAGATTGCCGGAATGCCCGTAGCGCGGCGAAACCTTCTCCTTCCTGGAAAACGAACCGGCTGTCGAGCCAAGGGGTAAGCAAGCGGCCATTACGAATTCTTTTGAGGCGAGATGGGCGAGATCAGGTGAGATGCCCCGCGAGAAAGGAAGTCACGTGTGTGCGCCGAGGGCTGGCCCGGCTGGCTTCCGGTTGAATCCATCGAAATCGTCGAAGCGACTTTTCTCAGATCCGGATCGAGATCTGTAGTGGGAGCTAATCCTAAACGACCATTAACACGTCCGTCTCGATCCCGATCGCCCAGTGAAATAGGATCGCTCCAGAAAAGTTGATCCCGGCGCGCTCCAAAACGACCAGTGGGATTCGCCATTAGTTTTTTTAGATTTTCACAGAATTTTTATATAAAATTTAAAATCTCGTCGAAAATGAAATTAACCAAAATTTTGAACCCACTTCATCAAAAAAGGCCATTTTTTATTTCGTTCAATTTTTTTATTATTGCTGCCGATCATATAAACTTTCAATTGGCTCGATGCGATTTCCACCTTTTTTTTTGTTTTATCTTCTCTAGAAGTGATCGAAATCGCTCCCACGTTCTCAGAACGGCCAAACGCTGTTTCCGGAGGTCGGCTTCTCTGCAAAGACTACTGCTTATTTGTGTGTTCAAATGCAGCGGATAAATTCATTTCGATTGAGAACACTCGTGCTTGGCTACATATTGTATTTCCTTAATTTTGTAATGATGGCAACTGACATTCCTTAGTCCGATCGTAAGCGGTGCAAAGGAATGAACCATTATCCGATGTCTACACCCAGGGCACAAAGGGCGGAGAAAACGGAACGAGCTCTTCATGTAGCCAGACCGGGGTCATATATCGGTTTGTGCTAATACACAGCCCGGCCCTTCGCGCTAAGGCAAAGATTGTACAGCCTTCGGGAATATGGAAAAGCGATTTGACGATTTTATTTTAGGTGGCTACGGTAGATTTGCTTTGGCTAGGCACACATTGCTTTGGTTTGGGAATAGATAAAGGTTTGTTTTATTTTCTCCTTCAAAATAAAGCGCGTCTGGCCAAGGCGGGCTTGGCACCGCTGCATAAACAGCATCGGCGAATGTGTCTTTCATATTGCCGGAGACCGTGCATCTCATGCTAATATCACCTTAGGTTCCTGGCCCGGCTTGCGAACTGTGCACCACACATGCGAGGAGCGTAATCCTGTGCGAGCACCTACGGAGGCCCATTCTTCTTTTTTGTGCTTCCTGAATATACCGATTTCTTCCTCCAGTAAGTCGAAAAGCTGAACGGTTCCTGTCATTTAATTTTTTTAACGAGGTCCTTTGACGTCCGCATCAAGGAGCCGTCCTGCGAACGAAAATTGTGTACTGTGGCGAGGTGCTTCGAGCCTTACAACCTGTGTATTGCACAAGCAGATATATGACCCCGGTCTGGCTAAATGAAAAGTTCGTTCAGTTTTCTCCGCCTTTGTGCCCTGGCTTTAGACGTCGGATAATAGTACATACGTTGCACCGCTAACGATCGGACTAAGGAATGTCAGTTGCCATCATTACAGAATTAAGAAAATACAATATGTAGCCAAGCACGAGTGTTCTCAATCGAAATGAATTTACCCGCTGCATTTGAACACACAAATAAGCAGTATAGTCTTTGCAGCGAAGCCGACCTGCGGAAACTGCATTTGGTCGTTCTGAGACCGTGGGAGCGATTTCGATCACTTCTAGAGAAGATACAACAAAAAAAGGGGGAAATCGCATCAAGCCAATTGAAAGTTCATATGATTGGCAGCAATAATAAAAAATATTGAACGAAATAAAAAATTGCCTTTTCGATAAAGTGGGTTCAAGATATCAGTTAATTTCATTTTTTACAATATTTCAAATTTTATATAAAATATTCCGTAAAAATAAAATAAACTAAACTTATGCCCATCGATAGCCCATGTATAGGGCTACACCCGCATAGTATTTGGTAAGCGACAAATATAATAACACATGAGTTATAAGGCACTGAAGACGTCTCCAGATTGTCACGTGGGAGCGATTTCGATCAATTCTAGAGAAGATACAACAAAAAAAGGGGGAAATCGCGTCAAGAAAAATGAAAGTTCATATGATCGGCAGCAATAATAAAAAATGGCCTTTTTCGATAAAGTGGGTTCGAAATATCGGTTAATTTCATTTTCGACGATATTTCAAATTTTATATAAAAAATGCAGTGAAAATAAAATAAACTAAACTTATGCCAGTCGATAGCCCATGTATAGGGCTACACCCGCATAGTATTTTGTAAGCGACATATATAATAACTCATTAGTTACAAGGCTCTGAGGATGTCACCGGATTGTCAAAGAGACGATGTTTGGCATTTTTTACCTCAATAAACAAAAATACAAAAGTATTTTCCTTTGAACTAAAAAATAGTCGAAATAACATACAAGATCACAAAACATTACTGTGAGTTTTGTATGCTTTTCGTATTCATACCAGAGTACAGAACTGGGTAGAAAAATCACAGTAAAAAAACAGATTTTCACCCTGCTCCACTCAAAATTTTTTTGTGAAGCGAAATATTTTTTTTTTTTAAATATTGAAAAGCGGTTTTGTTCTTTCCAGAAATGGGGCAATTACGTATATTTAAAACAAAATCGAAAGACCCACCCCGACAAGCTTGTTCAATTTCAAATGAAACCACCCATTTGCTGTAGCAAAATATTGATTCGGCAGTCTTTTGACACAACAATAAATCGCCTGGCAAAAAATAAAACAAAAATTTTTGGGGGTGTCGTGTCCCTTTAAGGTGCTCGAAGGAATTCTATTTGCTAGTATCTTTAATAGAATCTGATTTGACCAAAGTATGCTGGGTGCATCACATGATATACCTAAAGCGCCGTTCACACTCTTGCGACCGAGTACAACCGAGAGAGACCAGACCGGTTTTTAGGACCGGATGCGCTATACAGCGGAGCTGGTCCTAAGAGATTGCAAGAGGCTTAAAAACCTGGTCTCTCTCGGTCGTACTCGGTCGCAAGAGTGTGAACGGGCCTTAAGAGCATAGTGCAAGCAAAGAAAAGTACACTGGTGAGATCCCTAAAAGCTACTGAGAGTGAAGCCTCACAGTGGAACAAGTATTGAATGCTCTCCAAACCTGCTGTGGCTTTCCCAGTTTGCATTGTATTCCTAGTTTGCATTGCATTGTATTCAATAACCGTAAATGATAATCGCACGTTTGTATTTTGAACGACTGACTATACTTTTCGTTATAAACGGTGCACTCAAGCAAGCGAACGGAGAGCGCGATGCGTCATGGTATATCTGGCGGAAACAAAAACAGAAAAAAAGAAAAGATACTCCACATTCGTGGCGTGCCAAGGCTGGCGTGGTTATGACCTTTGCCGTTGGTGGCGTTGTCAGCGTTCTGGTGGTGTCAGTAGCGTCAACGCGTTGCAACCGAGCCGTTCGAAGTACCTGTGGGGTGACGAGCGTGTGGCTGGCCCAAGGAGCATGCAGCTTCCACTGCACAATCAGCTGAGGGGTGAACGGGATGGGAAAACCAACTTTTGTTCAAATTTTGAGCAACGGGCTAATATTCTAGGGGGATGTGTCCGGGTACACAAACGGGGGTCCGAGCAAGAGGGAGTCCCTTCTTTACGTCTTCTTGAACTGTTTGGTACAATGCACGATTTGTGAGTTGAGGAGGAAATCTAAGAAGGAAAATGGTCAATTCCAAAAAGCGGCACTGTTCCGATGGACCTTGCTACGTCATGACTATGTAGCAAGTTCCCCAACATTGCAAGATTACCTCCCAGATCGGCTCCACATGCATCCACCAGGTGCACATTGAAATATTGTTTAATTAGCTTTAAAATTAGTTTTCTTGTGCCTTTCACTGAAAGGCTGGTATCTTTGAGGTTGTCATGCAACATGCAACACATTAAAGCTAATTAATGAGTGCTGGAATTTCGTTTCCCTACCCCTTTAGAGGGACACTGACACCCCCCAAAATTTTTTTTTTCCATTTTTTTTCTAGGCGTTTTAGTATGGTGTTGGGGGACTACCCAATTAATATTTTGCAACAGAGTAGCTTATGTTTTTAATAAAGCCAAAAGACGCAACTGCTCGAAACCGAAACCTGCACACGGAGGTCGGAGAAGTGGAGAGAAGAGAGTGAGTGGCGGAAGTCACGTAACTACACCCGACCGTACGTTTTTTTTTTTCCCCTTCGCGTACAGACGACATGCTTGGCGGCGTAGCGGGAACTGTTTGCCGTGCGATTCTTTTGCAGTTATGTTTGTTCCGCTCGCTGTTCTGTACTTCAAGACGAGTTGTTTTGTACATTGAGCAGTTGGAGATGAGTAGTGAGTGCCCGTGGTGAATTTTCGTGATTGGCTCCGAAAAGAATACACCCAAGATGTTGCGTGAAGAGCTGGCTCACATGTCCTGCGTCCGAAAAAAAGTGGCATTGTGCGTTAGAGTTTCCGAAAGATCAACGGGATCGGGACCAATGGCTGGCTGCAATTCCTGCAGAACATTTACGGGCTCGTGTAACACTACAGCGCGAGACATGTTAATAGCCCCAGGCGCAGTGGTACTGCACTGGCCAAATTTCTCATCTACAGCGGAGACGCACACACTAGCACGCACAATTACTTTTAGGAAGGCCATTTCAATTAGCGGTTTCCTCCGACTGCAACAATATTTCGACGGCACTCCTTGTATTTTGTGGAAAGTGATTACTTTGAGTTCGCAGGTGTCAAAAAGGAAATCCCATACCATTTAGTTCAGCGACGTTTTGCCCACAACATTTGTTTGTTATATTTTTGTTTGTTTCTTCATTGATAATTATAAAGAAAAGGAAATCTAAACATCGCAAACTGGTTGAAAAAAAAAGAAAAAAAAGTACATGCATAACTTTCATTGGGGATTGAACCCGGTCCTGCCGCGTATGAAGCGTACGTCTTTGCACGGAGCTAGAGGGGGAACTCTCTCCTCGCTAATAATACAGCCGGTAAACTGTAAGTTGGAAAGTTTGCTGCCGATTTTCCTCCAGCAAAAGCACTCCCGGGTCGAAGTCGGGAAGCACCACGCATTGGCGACATTCTCACCTAGTAAAGAAATCGTACGTGTGCCTATTCAACTCGAAGTACGCACTTCGTGCTTGACGTTTGCGCGATGTCTTCAGCCACGAGAAGGGGGCGACGGCTCGGCGACGTCTTCGTGCAAATCGACTTGGTGGTCGGGCGTGTCGTACAGGATGAATACCAGTTCTTTTGATCAGTCCCAAATTTCTCTTTTAAAGGCAGACAGAATTCGCCGGTACCGCGAGCGACAGTTCTGAAGTAGAGGTCCCACGCCCACCGTCCGCTGCCATCGCCGTCCCTGCGAGTCCCACGATACGCGAAACGACGCACGCACAGAATGCTTCCGGTTCTCTGCGGAACTTTTTTTTTTTTTTAAATCAACGTATTTGCAGCTCTTTAGAAGCCACAAAAAATGGGTTTCATATTTTTTTCTATTTTTAATAATGAGTGTGTGCCTTCAGTGACCAACGACTTTGATTCAATTTGGTGGACGCGTCGAAACCTTAGAAAACGGCCCGTGACCACAGAAAAGAGAGTGAGCGAGACTCGAACCGGCCGGTTCTTGATCGGCCGTTTTCGGGCTGAAAGAAACCAAATTTCGAGCCGCAAATTGTGTTCTGGGTAGTTGGGCTCTCGTATGTCGTCTACAACTAAAAACCTCGGCGAGCATAAATACCCTGTCAGTGTCCCTTTAAAGGGATACTGAACGAATGAATTTAGTGTCCATAATAAGTGGCGCACATTCTTTCCGCGAGCCAGCAGCCGCCGGTGTGCGCGAGCACACGCAACAAAATTGACGTCACAGACCTCCATTCGCGGTTAAGATGACAGTGAAATGTATGGGCTTCGGGCAAAAGGAGAATAAAGACAAGTTTTTCATCTACACAGTGGTGTCTGGTGTAAAGGTAAGTGATTAATTGGTCTAACAAGCACGTAGCTTTCACTTGTAGAGATGAAAAGCCTGTCTTTATTCTCCTTTGGCTCGATGCCCATGCATTTCACTGTCCTCTTAAGGCCACGGTCCCACTGAATGTGGCAGTTTAGGTACTTTTTGGCAGGTCATTACTCATCTCCTTTTAAATACTGTTTTGTGGGATTGATGTCATTCGAAAGGCAATGCAATGCTCTTTCATTTGATAATATGTATGTATTGGTTCATACTGTCCATGCGCATTTGTAGCGTTGCGAATATGATGACGCGGACCCTCACTTGCTCCGCTGGTTCATGTTTTATGAACAATTCATTAAAAATAACACGGTTCCAATAGAGCAGTTTTGTTAAGATGATGTCGGAGCAGAATGTAACGGTATACATTTTTGGTATTTGGACTACTTTGTTTTTTTCAGCTCTCCAAATATTGCCCTAAAATTGACATTTTTCAGCAAAAATATGCTTTTAATGACAAGCGCTAGGGCAATAAAATTAGCTACAGATGTAGTGCCTATAATTGGTAATATGCAGGAAAAAATTTAATGTTGTGTAAATTTTTTTTGTTTAGATATTCTATATCAAACGTAGCACTTTTTTGTGCTTCGAGTCATGGTAGTTCAAATGCCGCTGAGTAAATAATTAAACTATGGCAAAATCTTTTATAACATTTAGAACTACAATAGTTGTGCGAGAGGTGGACGGTGGCTTTTTTTTTATTTTCAAAGTCATAACGCTCCGGGAGCCCTTCAAACTTACCTGTTTTTGACGCACATCTTTATTGGGCATCAAACAGATTTATTGGCATTTAATAACATTTATTTTATGGAATAGATATACATTGCGATGTATTAGATTTTCCCAATCATCTTTCTTTGGTTTCTTGACAGTTGTAGAGCTTAGCTAATTTTAAAAACAAGTAAAAACTGTTTGGGTGCTTTGTTGCGCTACCTGGCGGATGGCAGACAAAACTGCTGATTTCTAAGTTCAAAAAATTTTCGAGGGCGGCGTTGGCGTCTGTATCATCATCAATCTCCGTGTCGTTTTACCTTCACATTTAGAAAATATATTTGAAGATTTACTATCGATAAATGAACGGTTTAAGTACTGGGTCAGGTTAATAAATCTAAGACAAATAATTACACAAGCGTAGCGTGATATAAAGTGTTCATTATTCGATATAATTGAAATCAATAAACGATAAAGATGAGGACGGAAAGAATACACCCGAGTTCACTTCATGCCTAGAGTCACTAAATGAGCTGCGCTTAAAGTATCGGCACTCTGTTCCCCAAAATTGTTTTGGGCGCCGCCATTTTGGCTCTTGTGCAGAGCAAACGCCACTGCCGATCGTCATGATCAAAAAGTGCGACTTCCTCTGCATTATATGCGGTGCTAGGAAGCTGATACAATATTGCTATGCTCTGTCGCGGGTTGTTTAAACATTCGTGGAGGACGCGGCGTTTCCTGTGATTTTAGATAAAACTTCAGATAACTGGCAACCATGATTTTAAGCCACAATATGGCCAAGTGTCGTTACTCTGAAGCGTATCTAATTTACTGGCACTAGCGGGAACAATGAGGAAGAGGCAGGTGTCAAAAGGTAGTGGCTTGTGGAATCCACGGGGCTCACGTCATGGCCCCTCCAGGTATTACAAGCTTCTTGAACAAGGGCATGAATAGTGTCATTAAATAAGCTATGCTTCAGAGTAGAGACACTTGGCCATATTGTGGCTTAAAATCATGGTTGCCAGTTATTTGAAGCTGTATCTGAAATCACAAGAAACGCTTTTCCGTCCTCCACTTTAAACAGTTTGCGACGAAGCAAAGCAATATTACATGAGCTTCCTAACACCGAATTGCTGAGGAAGTCGCAATTTTGAATCATGACGATCGGCAGTTGGGCCTGCTCTGCACAAGCACCAAAATGGCGGCGCTCACAACACTGTCGGGGAAGAGAGTGCCGATACTCTAAGCGCAGCTCATTTATTGCCCCTACTTCCCGCGAACCTCCTTTCCCCTGACTGAAACTGAAACTAAATATGAATAATACACCATCATTATAGCTTATTTAGTGTTAACCACCTACACATAATGAGAGGAGGACGCGGCCGGGTAGGAGAAACGCGGGTTTTATGTGCGACTGTTCTAATCAACGTTTGTTCTAACCGTCTCAAAAGAGAGACCGCGCGAGCTTGCGCTGGTTAAAAAAAAGACGGTCCAAAGAAAAGAGGCGGCACGCTGTGTTCTTTGTGATTGTGCGTCTAATTGCAAATTGTTGTGTGTATGTTTATACAGCCGGAAGTTAGTCTGCCTTAGTGGGCGAGTGACTCAGGTGTAGATGAGCAATTTAGCCAGAGCGGTACAACCGCAAACCTGGGGTCTTTAACGTGCACCACGCAGTAGTGATACACGACCGCACGCCGGTATGATGCTCTTCCACATCGAAACGGGCTGGGGCGGGGTGGGTTCTGCAGCGCGAGCTTTCGCTCCACGTGCTCTGAGCTGGTGTTCGCTAGACATGCACTCGGCCACCGATCGCCCCCCCCCCCCCCCCCCCACACACACACACACTTATATAAGTATTTGAAGATCGACAATGGACGTCGATCGTCTCGAGGTAATGTAACGTAATAACATTATATAAATAATAAACATATTGAAGGATTGAACGACTCAATATTTCAATTCTTGGATTGTAATATGGCGGTAGCCTATTGTACTTACTGTTGATGAAGAGCAATATGAGGTGACGAGGTAATGATTAAACTATGAGGCTCTATAAGGACTACGATATTAGTGGGTGTCGAACCACAACGTACAGTCCCAGACATGTTTCAAGTATCGTGTACCCAAAGGCCTTTCTTCACCCGCAACAGAATACGGTAGAATCAATGAGGATGCTGCTTTTGCAACTGTACGTGGAACAGGAAAACTGCAATCTGCAGAAGTGCGGCTTATTCGTTAATATGAAGGACGGATTTCTAGCAGCATTCCCTGATTGACTGCTTGGAACAGATGGCCTCATTGACGTAAAGTGTTTCCGTTCCAAAAGATTCTTGAAGCCTACTGAAACCGCAAAGGAGTATGAGGCGAAAAATAAGAAAAAAGAGCCTGGCGTGAAAGGTCCAAGTCACCACCATAGCCTCTACTACCAAATACAAGGGCAGTTACACAATACACAAAGAGAGTTTTGTGATTTCGTTATATTTACACTCAAGGGCATCGATATCCATCGTCTTCAGAGGGATGACACCTTTTGTCAACCAACATAGAGCCTTTTCTACTCAAGTTTTACATGGAAGACCCGTCTTCCGCTGAATTTCCTCACGTAGTCGAGTTGTCCGACCGAATAATCTGCCATTACTCCCAATCTGGGAATCTCTCGATCTTTATTCATGGCCATAGTTTCATATGAGATCGAGGGGTGTGGCTCTTCGTCCGCCGAACATTGTTTCGGCGGGTGTTTTTACCGTGTAAGATGAGACCGTCGCGTGCTGCTGGGACAAGAACCTGGCGATTCTTCACTGAACTGCTTCTTCCGTAAGCTTCAAGAGGGCTGTTTTCGTTTCGCACATCATCTGTTCTGCTTGCCCGTTAGTTGCAGGATGGTATGGTGCTGTAATGTGATGCCTGATGCCGTTTTTTTTTTTTTTTTTGTTTTTTTTTTTTGGGGGGGGGCTTGTTTATTTTATTTGAAGCAAGATTTGGCGCGTTATCAGAGAAAAGTATTTTCGGTATGGCAAAAGTAGGGAAAAGAGAGCGTAGAACGTCAATGACGAGTTTGTACGTCGTGGCAGGCATCGTGTAAAATTTCAACCACTTAGAGTACGCATCGACCATGACTCCGCACATGCGGATACGTTTCGCCACCCACAGACGGAATAGTGGATCGTTTTCAGTTAGAGTTCATGATGGCGCTGGACTCCAGGAAGCTTTCGACTCTTTCCACAAAGTTAGCCCAGGTGCCAGCACTTTTGTCGAAAGTGGTAAGTGTTCGAAACGTCGACAACGTCGGTAGCGACGTGCTGTGCTTGACACCGGACGCTTACCATTCGCTAAGAAGAAACTTGCTTGTTCGTCTGCCACGAGTCGTCCGATATCAGGTCATCACCGCTACTCCATCTCCCGACATAACAGGTCGTCATTGTCCGCACGTCCATAGTTAACAATCACGTGAACTTATAAATTCCCATACGCTCATAACTTGCCGTCGCTAAACGCCGTTCGTTCATAGCGTCTTCATTGCAAATAAACGACTTCCTATTTATTCCGATGATTTTCATCATACTCCTCCTAAGCTGTACTTACAACATTATACCGGTACTTCCGAAAATATTGCAACGGCGTTTGTCTTCTGGGAACTATAATGTAACCACCTTTACAAAATCTTCCGGATCCCATGAAACACAATATTTCGTTATGTCACTTTTCGGTCGTCATTATAATGGTGAGGTAAGTACCGTAAATTGTGAAGCAGTTTACTTGACGTCCGCTTTCACTGGCGTCTTGGAATATCGAGTCTACTGAGCGTGCATTCCTGCAGAAGAAGTGTTCATTGAAAGAATATTGACACGTCAACCAACAGTTGATTCCTTCTTGGTAAGATTTATTGCGAAAGGCCGTGGCAACCGCCGAACCGTATCTCCCTATATCAGAGAACAATTTATACCCAGCCTGACATTCTCGCATACATGCGTTTGCTGGGCCATGCTACTTGAGCCAGCTGAGCACAGCTGTCAGCGGCGCGAGCAAGGCCACGAGGGGAACGTGATGGTGCTCGAGCCATCCCACCGTCAACCAATGTTTCGGCCACCCCACGGGTGCGTGTCGCCATCTATTGGTTGAACTAATGCCTTGTTCAAGATGGCTGCTGTGGGACCACAGCCTGTCATTTTCGTTGCGTATGCTCGCGCACACCGGCGGCTGCTGGCTCGTGGAAAGAACGTGCGCCACTTATTATGGGCACCAAATTCTTTGGTTCAGTATTCCTTTAAGGTATGAGGCCACTGGTTAGCCCTTTTTTTCATTTTTTGTTTTATGAGCATGCATATACATTTCTGAATGTGTTGCAAAAAAATTATGTTTCTTCCTTACGCCGGTCCAGAGATACAGCCAAAGTTGTTACCGCCCACATACCCGAGAGGCATGTTATCTCAAATATTTTTGTTGTTTTACTTGGAACTCACCTTTTCCCATCCTTTCATACGCGAACGTGCATAACTTTTTTTCCTATTCAATACTTTTTATTGAAACTTTGAAGACTTATTTATCATATATCTAGGTGTGCAACGGACTAGAATAAATGGAAATGAGGTGATAACTTTTGATACTGACGCCTTTTATAGTAAAACATACCGATCTGAAAAGCGTTGTTTTTGGTTATTTTAAAGTGGTATACGGAAACTTCATCATATTCTATTAATTCTGGTTCACTGCACACTTAAAAGGTTCGTCTTCGTTGCTGCCAGAGCGATTTAACTTGCGATGAACTAAATTAAAGTTATCACTGCTGGTGTCATGTACATTTTTAGAACATGTTTTGAAAAATAAATGTAATCAAAAGAGTTTGAATGAGCTTCAGCACTGTGATTAAGATACAGAATTGTGTTTTGTAAGAAAGACTACTAATTTGCAGTTTGGATCTTCTCCTAAAATATTTTGTAGATCTGAGCATGTATTTATACCTGAATATGTGCCAGACGTTCCCCAGTATGTGTATAATTGTTTACTACGTTTGTAAGCTTCCCCTCTACGTCATTGCCGCTATGTTAGCGCTCCCCAGCTATCATTCGAGAGAGATAAGTGTTTCTCATGATCAATTAGGTTGAGATTGTTTAGCGTTAATGTTTGTGAGTCCCCCATTTTTAATTCTTGACAGAGTGCTTCGATGTCCGTTTATTTTTGGTTTGTCGCTATTTATCACCACAAGCAAAAACATCACGCCACTGGGATTAACCTGAAGCTCATCTCATGATTAACGACGCTGCCGTCCACTGTCTCGAGGTGGGCCTACGTTCATGGGTACTTGTCTAGTGGTTCTAGAGTTGATGTTGCTGAGATCACTGTGATGCCGATTTCTACGATGACCCCCATCAACATCACGATCAATTACAGCGGGCCCGATCCCAAACCGGGCCCGCCAACGTGCTGGCTCGAGCCCGGCCCGGGCCCGCAGTCCAAAGCCCAAGCTCATCCCAGGCCCGCAAAAAAGCTCCTTACCCGGCCCGCGGGCCGGGCCAGGCCCGGGCTTACGGGTAAGCCCTAGCCCGTGCCCAGTGATCTAATCTTGAATCTAATCGCCATATTAAGATAAAGACGTCAAAATTCCTCAGTTTAAATTTCGGAAGTGCCTCAATAAGAGCAGGTATAAATATTAATACCAAATTTAATGAAGAAATAGATGCCGATAAACACCTGCCAAATTTGACTAAAAATAAACAGAAACATCCAATCTCTAGTTATGGTTGAACTAAGCGGTTGCTATGTGGATGTTTTTTTATGTTCGACAGCTCAGCAAAGTCGGCGGATCTGGTTATGCCCCCTGTACGAGACGGATCACGAAGCGGTTGCTGACTGACCCGTTAGGGCGAAAATGTTTGTGGGAAGGACGTAAGGGAAAGTTGACATTCAGGAACCTTCACCTTGCTGAGTGCACCATAAGTAAGTAATCTCTGGAAAAGTATTGCAGATCGCTTCACATAGAACCAGATTTATGGAAGTGTTGGTGTCATGTGTCTGTTGCTTTTTTTTATCAGATGCAGTGCAGAGCTGCCATAAATGTGAAGACTTCAAGGTAGAAAACCATAGTCACGGGCTGGCTTCGCCACGCACCTGCCAGACATCAGTCATCTCAAAAGGTAAGCTGGTCTTATTAGGCTGACATTAGCACAAAATTCGAACTTTTCTAAAACAGTAGAGTATGGTGTGCAGTTTCTTCAAAGCATAATTTCTATATGAGAGTATTTGAATGCTTTAAATATTAAAGCCAGTGACACCTCTTTTAGATTAATTTGATAGCAAATACTACAGGTGTGAACAGTATTGAATAATTTTAAATAGAAAAATTTTCTTTGGAGTGCTTCTTTGAGAGGAAAAATTGCATTATTATAATAGTACCTTATTATGGATTAAAAAGAATGCATAGAAAACGAATTTCAAGAACACAGTGTGATATTTGATGTAAATTTAACAAACAAAAGTTGGCAATACAGTACACACATCCAGCGTGAATGTACTTTAAAACAAGGCGTAAAATAATTGCGGTTTATTTACATGAGTTCTGATTCTTGCATATTTGAGTCGCTTCACTTTGAACTTCACTGTTTTATTTGTTTTGCTTCAAAGCATGATAAACTACTGCTCACATATCTTTAACATAACATTTTTTCGTTGCTTTTTTAGGAACCTTCTGCACCACAGGAGAGAGAGATGTGAACTGCCTTAAGTGGGCCTTGAATGCACTGAGGTTTTTATTATGTTTATCAGAAATTTTTTTAAGCAAAGTATCCTGCATTTTTTAGTAAGTATACTTTTTTTAAAAGCATCATGCTATGTATGCAGCATTGTTCATATATTATACTTTATTTTAAAAGCATCAAGCACTGCTTGTCTGTCTAACAGTAACAATAAAGAGTTAATGGCAATTTGTTTGGCACTGCAACTTATTTTACAGAATGGATGTGCATGCCTGGCAGGCTGGGCAGAAATTTAGTGCGCTACTCATGTTCAAAGTTACGCTGCAAGACTGCAGCGGCATCTTTCGCCATGCAGTCGGTGCTACAGCTGCCATGGGATTCTGGTGTCCTCGTTACTAGAGCACATGTCCTCGCCTTAGACTTCAGTGGTCAATTCCTCAGGGCCGTCGTCATACCATGTGACAATGTTTGTGTCCAGTATTTCACAGTTCTCTCAAATGTGGCCGGGTCCACCTCACTAAAAAGAGTCAGCATCAGCAGTGTCGCCTTCCTCGTCAGTGTCATCTGCATTGATCCTGTGGTAAAGCTTTCGAGCTTGATGGTGAAAAAAAACTTCAAAATAGAGAATGTCTGCTGCGGGCCTGATTGCTACATTATACACCTGTAATGCGCCATTTGGGTATACATTGAGAGCATGCATGGGCTATACAGCAAATCTGCCCTCTGAGCTTGTTTTGTAAAGAATTGGACTCGTATCTGTTTAAATGTTTCTGTAGGACAGTTGACACGCTATATGCTAGCATAAAAAGGAGGCTGCTTAGACACCGGTAGTACTATAGTGTGTTGCCTTTCTGACATAGGGCTGGTCCCTATACCAGGGAGAGTAATATTTCTGAGGTATGCACATGGTACATCCACAGGATCAGGCTGAACACCTACAATGGTCCTGAATGTCCAGCTGCATTATCCAGATTGCATTAGTGGTACGTTTTCTGGGGAATCATTTTGCACTGCACAGTACATACTTTCAATGTTAGATGGATCATAGCAGATATGCACTGGATATGTTAAATGTCCGGACAACACATCTCTCGGACGTTTAATAGATGGTTGCTGATTGACTGGGTACCATCAAACCAATGTGCACAGGAGCACCTGTCACCAATCGCCGCTTATTGGTTTTCGCCCCATAAATACCATCGACCCAATGTGCACAGGGGTGCCTGTTGCCAATAGCCACTCATTGGTTTTTGCCCCATAAATACCATCAACCCAATGTGCACAGGAGCACCTGTCGCCAATCGCTGCTCATAGGTTTTTGCCCCATAAATACCCTCAACGCAATGTGCACTGGGGTACCTGTTGCCAATTGCCGCTCATTGGTTTTTGTTTCATAAATACCATCAATCCAATGTGCACAGGAGCACCTGTCGCCAATCGCTGCTCATAGGTTTTTGCCCCATAAATACCCTCAACGCAATGTGCACTGGGGTACCTGTTGCCAATTGCCACTCATTGGTTTTTGTTTCATAAATACCATCAACCCAATGTGCACAGGAGCACCTGTCGCCAATCGCTGCTCATAGGTTCTTGCCCCATAAATACACTCAATGCAATGTGCACTGGGGTACCTGTTGCCAATTGCCGCTCATTGGTTTTTGTTTCATAAATACCATCAGCCCAATGTGAATTCCCTAAAGGATTACCAATTGGTGCACATAGGTTTTTGTTTCATAAATGCATATTGCTCAATGTGCCTGGACCTACAGTTGCACATTAGTTCAATGTGAATTTTGGCCTCATTTCACTTCGCCCATTTCCAGCAGGGTTGCCCCCCCACCGATTTTCTGACATGTGTGCTTGCCTCTAATGGCCCTTTCAGAAATTTGCGTCAGGAGCTGTAGCTTTGACAGCATCCGTTGCAACCACGATGTCTGCAATGACCAGAGTGTGTCGCTCGCACACTAATTCGACAACTTCAACAATAGACCTTTCGCTAATTGCCCAAGCAGCAAGGGGAACGCTGGAAATGTAGGTACACATGCTGCACATGCTTGCCTTCTCTGCATAAAGGGTTCGAGGCAAATAACCAAAATAGGGTTTCGAGGAATGTGTGTGGAATGTGTCATTTGTTTTAGATTTCTTTTGTTGAACAGATTCTCTTGCAGACACCAGCACATGCAGTGTGTGTTCCTACATTCCCAGCATTCTTTTTTGTGCACGGTTAATTTGGGATATGGTCTATTCTGACATATATGGCAGTATGTAGTGTTTGTCCTGTGCCAAAATATTCTCAATGGCCATCAGCTTTTTCTTTTATTGGCCACACCTTAGAAAACAAGGTCTTTTCAAGGTATGATGGGAAGCAGGTAGGTGTTTTGTTTGTATAGGCTCAATGTTTAGTTATTATTCCCAGGACATCATTCTTGCAGGCCTGAGTAGAAGAGCAAAATGTGATACACCGTACTGAAACTTGAATACTCCAATCTCACCGCATTCTTGTGGTTCAACTATAGAAACATACAATATGTTTCCTTGTCCAGTGCATTACTGCAGAAGGAAGCAGGCATGGTTCCCACACTTGTAACTGCCTACAACCGGTGCGGCGGTCGTAAGCATTCATAGAGGCTTAAAGCCAGTCTTTTAACCTCTCCAGCCATAAGCAGTCGCAAGCGTGTGAAGCAGCCTTTGCGACTGTTTTATTTCTGTTAATCACAACCCTAAAATGATATTAGTTATGAGCAGTTGAAGCAGGACCAACCGAAACCTAGTTCAGGCCGACATCTTTATGCAAATTCTAAATGCACATTCGCAAGCATGTTTAAAGCATTTTAGGTGCATAATCTGTTTCTTTGAAATTCACTACACATACAAGCACTGCATTAGCATGACTCTTCTCTCGTTAGTTTGTTTTTCAGCACACAATCTTTGACCAACATACTAAAGCAGGCTCCTCTGGTTCGTGCAATTTGCTTTGTAAACAGTTGGTCAACTGAACCTTCGGACTCTATCTCCAACCTGATGTCGAAATTGGGTATACTGTCCCCATCACGTGAGCAGACAGCTGAAATTGTAGCCGCAAGGCTAGCTGCCTCCCCTCTGTCAAAGTAGGGTGTTTTTCGGGTGGGGGATCTAAGGTTTGGGAAGCCAGTGCTTTCCTGTGGCCATTTTAATTTTTTCTTGACGCTTCTGCTTGTACAGAGCGTGCTGACGGCTACTTGAAGTATCTTTTTGGTTGTAGCTTTTGTCTCAGACACAGTTTTCAAGGGCATAGGAGAATAGTTTGATTGACCCTTAACTTGACACTGTAAGTCAAGCAGGTTCATGACCATGCTCATCTCATTTATTAGTGCTATATCTTCAGAGCTTAATGTATTAGCTGTTGATTGAAAGTTGGCTTTGAGGCCAGATGCCGAGTTATCAGGTTGTAAACCAGACTGAGGTTTCTGCAATTCGACTGAGGCTTATTGTGCTGCAAGATCAGTCTAGGTTCACAATACCTGGGTGGTTGAGACGAATCTTCAAAGCTTTGTTCTAATTAAATCTGTATGATTTCCTTTTAATCACCTTTCAAGCTAAGTGGTTGATGGTTTCTTTTGTGCCTTGTCTTTTCAGAAGTGCATCTTTAACTCCTTCAGTTTCTGCTGCAAGCCTGCTACTACAGCTTGTAGCCCAAGTAGAAGAATAGAGGGCTGAAAGCAGGGCTCAGGTGACCGTGGACTCATGGCCCTCAGACAGCTAGAGCACCAGACCAGGCACAGACCAGAGCCATTTATGCTCCACTTCTAGAGGACGTGTTGCTGTTTGAAACTACCAAGACTCGTGGAAGCTGCTGACTGGAGGCTGTTGGTATGTTTAATTTTTATTCTTTAGTGGAATTACTTCTCAGAGCATTGTAATTATTTGTGTAATAATGGCAAGTCCTTGTTCAATATCTGCAGAATATAATTGTTAGATATACATCCTTAGTCATAGAAAATCAGGAACTTTCCACAAGTTCTGGTGGCAACCACATAAACTACAGTCTTGGAAAAGACCAAGCCTATATAATTTCAGGTTCTAACTGACATCAATCGAGAATCACTCCTCTGGTAGCATACCTCTTGACTTAAAGGGGCCCTGCAATAATATTTAAGCGTCTGCTTTTTTTGCGGATTCCACATCTTTTGGGGTTCGGGCAAGCCAGCGGGCACGGAGAGAGCGACTTAAGGGGGGATATGGCCTGGGGTGGTCAACTTTGTAACCCTTTATCCAAATCAATTGAAATTTGCAGGGTAAATTGAACACTGTGTGAAAGGATAACCTGCCAAGTTTAAGCATTATAGACCTATTCTATGACATACTAATTTCCTCAAATTCCAGATTTAAAGGGGCCTTGTTGGGAAATGTATCATTAAAAAATATAAAGGGTGATTTCAGATAAGATCAACCAAAGGGTG